>LBNU01028105.1:102671-132101 GCA_014162995.1 Artemisia annua | reverse complement strand
TTTAAGCTTAAATGTAACCGTTACGTCCCGGTTTGACGTTTTTGGACACGAATACGTAAAATAAAGTTTTTAGCCACGGTTTTGTCAGAAAAGTAGTAAAATGAGTTTACTGACTCAAAAATATATTTACTTGACCTTTACCATAATTACTGTGGTGTCGGTTCGCGTGCGGCGTTGTTTTTCAGAAAATGTGAGAAAGCTCTCAGTAAATTACGAAACTTATCAGTAACTATCCGAAATGGATTAATTTGTGTTTACTGACGAAAATAAACTCTTTCAGTAGTGACTGTAAGCTACAGTGTACAAGACAGTTCCCGAAATCATGCAGAAATGTGCAGAAAATGCAGAAATGTGCTAAAATGCATATAACGTTCAAAGTGAATATAATAAATAGAAATTTATTATAAAAATTAGTTTATGAAAAATACCATTTGTCACAAAGGTAGTATAGATTATGTTTAGAAAGGAAAACTATATTTGTTTTAAATTTTGTGCCTGATTATCATTCTAAATGATATAATGATGTGATGATGATATGTGAAGAATTGACGAGAGAAGACAATGATTGAAATTTAGGGGATTTTTAAGTGTCATGCATGTTGTGGTTAACCAAATATATTATGAAAAGAGTTTAAGAGTATATTACCCTGGAAAATGATTTGGGGGCTTAAATGTGTGCTTAATTTTATTCTTAAAATGATGTGGAAGTGTTTAGACATGTCAATCAATGCTCGTATTACACCACTCATATAGATAAACATTTAAAATTACTAGCGATCTCAAGTGTCCACGAAACCTAATAAATTTTTAGCACTCTACACTCTTTAGTTATATACTTAAAGTTGAGTTATATACTTAAAGTTGTGTTTAGATATTTTCTATAAGACTTTATGATAGTTACTACTAAACCACCTGCTTAAAGCATATGTAGTGATCACTTCGACTACTTGTTATCATCGTTATTACATCAAGGTCATCTCATCACTACTATCTTACCACTTTCACCTTGCAATGATTTTATCATACTTAACTGACCACTTTTATTAAAATATGGGGAAATGATCTTTGCTGTTAGTTGCAGGGATCATATATGTTGCAAAGCTATAAGGAAGGGTCAATTATGAAAAGTAGAAAATGTTGAAGGGTAACAAATGTAAGTTATAAAGTTATTTTTCTTTTTGTTGTAGATTAGCCTGCTGTTGCGATTTAAAATATATATCTCATCGAGTACCAATTTAAAAGTTACTAAGAGAAAATTAAGCAAAGTAGAAGTAAACAAGACGACCCTCCCTATCAGGCTACCACGAACTCACCACTTTACCACCACAGTATTAAAATCGATAGACTTTATTTCATCAAGATTGATAAGATCATTGAGGGTACTTTATACATTATCAAACTGGGATGTTTAATCAGTTAAAAAGAAAGAAACCCGAAAGTCAATAGTGAGAATGATAAGATCATTGAGCGTACTTTATACATTATCTCAGTTAAAAAGAAAAAGAAAACCAAAAGTCAATAGTGACAGATGGAGATGAAGAAAACATAATTTTGACGTATATTTTCAAAGATGTTAATATCGAAGTTAGATTAAAGATTAATCACATGCCAAACTTTTTCAACATCTATCTTTATTTCATCTAATAGATTAGATTAATTTACTTTCATTATTTTAAATACTTTTATCTTTTTTTTCGAATATCAATGTCTTTCAAACTGTTAATTGTTAAGCGAAAAAATATACCGTTACGACGAGCATTTAATTATCTTTGTATAGATTGACATTTTAATATANTTCGTATTTTTCACTTTTTTCTTTTTTACGTTTTTCGTATCTTTTTTCATCACTGAAATTTGCATGAAAACATATGTAATTAACGAATAAAACTAAACCAAAAATTTATGGGTGTATGGTTTAGTTTGAAACTAAATCATACAACCATAAACTAAACCATACACCCACAAAAAATAATAATATAAATATATATAGTTTCCATCTTATCATCTTAAATAACAATCATGATATTCAACAATGTTTGGATGTAAGATGATGTAATACTCAAGCTAACAAGACTTTTTAAAAGTTTTGTTGAAGAAACTTTTATCTTGTTTCGCTTGCATTTAGTTTTTTTTAAGTTGTGAAATATTTTGGTTTCTTAAACTCTTGTTTTTTTAATTTAATTATCAAATAATAGAATCACGGTGTTGTTAGTTGAAAGTTGAAACGATGGTTGAATGCTTCATTCTTGAGCATTAACAATTAACAAATGATATGAAAGCTCACTTGGAAGATAATAGCCTAGACAATTTGGTTCTTGACTTGGACCCGGTAGGTATGAGCTTTTGGGCTTGATCAATCCAGTAAATAATACTCTCTTGAACAAAATTCAACTTTTTTCTTCTTTTCTTCTCGAAAGTCAAAATGGTAATATCCGGGTCAAGTCTCCTGCCAGTATCTCATACTCCACGACCCAAGTCTTCAAAGACTATGTAGTTACATATTTTAGAGGAAAAAAAAATAGTTTGACTATTAGTTGTTGGATCAACATTTTCTATATGCAACAAAATTGACAGACTTAGCTAACGACAGAAATAAACATGTTTAGTTTTTATACACATATATATGTAGGACGAATACGTCTTGGTGCCAAAATATCAATCATCTACAATTCTTTCATTCGAGGATTACAAATATGGGACAGAAGATGGATGTGGCTGTTTTAATCTTGATTTGTGGTGTTTTACTCGTGTCATCAGGTAAGTAAAAACATTCATACGTGTTTAGTTATTACATACGTTGTTAGACAATCATTTATAACATTCTTATGTGTTAAACAGACGAGGCCCAACCTCCACATTTTCGATCAGCACATGGGAATCCAACACGTTCACCACCAAAGTATGCGGATTCACCACGGCCACCTACAACACATACACCTTCAAAAGGACCAGTGAACCACCGGATCGCCTATGGAGCTCTAAACCCAGTTCATCCGGCCTGTAATGCTGGCATAAATGGTGCTTGTGGAGCAAATAAATACAACGTTAACAACAGAAACTGTACACTTTACTCAAATTGTAGGAGCGGATAGAGTTTTAATTCCTATGTGAGTATAAAACCTTCATTTAGTTTGGGTTGTACCCGTCGTAATCATCACATACTATTATTGCTTCATTTTGACATCTCAAAATAGAGACTAAATATGTTTCAAGAACAATATTACTATTAGATTACGAAATAACTATATATGTTCCCTCTAGCTATATGTATTCAATAGGTTCTACGTGTACAAAGAATGTAATAACCGTGCCATTTACGGATGGTTAAAATTAGGGGTATTCAGTGTTTGGTTTGACACAGAACAAATCGAAAAATAAACCAGACTGAAAACGAATAAAACTAAACCGAAAATTTTAATCGGTGTATGGTTTGGTTTGAAACCGAAACCGAAGTATTTAATTGGTGTTTGGTTTGGTTTATGGTTTGACAAAAATATAACCAAACCGAACCAAATAAACCGAATATCTCAATCTTCATAAAAAGATAAGAATATCAACATATAGGGTGCGTTTTGTTGAGGGAAAACACCCTTGTTTTCCACAAAATATTTTGTGGAAAACAAGGAAAACAGAGATCGCGTTCAAATTAGTGTTTTCTAATTAAATTCTCTACAAAACACAAAATTCCTATTTCCAACTTTAATACACAAAACTAGAAAACACTTTTTTCGTGTTTTCGCCTATTTTCCTTTAAAATACCCAACAATCTGTTTTCGTCCATTTTTATATATGTTCGTCGGTCTTTATCCATTTTTATCTGTTTTCGTCTGATTTTTACGTTTTCGTCCAATTCTTTACGTTTTCGTCCTTTTTTTATGTTTTCGTATGTTTTTTACGTTTTCGTCTGATGTTTTACGTTTCGTCAGATTTTTTACGTTTTTGTCGGTTTTTTAACGTTTTCGTCTGTTTTTTTACGTTTTCGACCGATTTTTTACGTTTTCGTCAGATTTCATACGTTTTCGTCCGTTTTATTACGTTTTCGTCAGATTTCTTACGTTTTCGTCAGATGTTTTACGTTTTCGTCCGTTGTTTTACGTTTTCGTCCGATTTTTTACGTTTTCATCAAATTTCTTACGTTTTCGTCCGTTTTTTTACGTTTTCGTCAGATTATTTACGTTTTCGTCCGTTTCTTTACGTATTCATCTGATTTTTAACGTTTTCATCCGTTTTTTCACGTTTTCTTCTCATTTTTTACGTTTTCGTCCGTTTTTTTACGTTTTCTTCAGATTCTTACTTTTGTGCTCTTTTTTTACTTTTCTTAGATTTTATTACGTTTTCGCAGATTCTTTAAATTTCTCGCCTGTTTCTACGTTTTCGCTTTTTACTTTACGTCAATTCTACGTTTCGTCCTTTTTTTCTTTTGTTTGATTTTACTTTTTCATCCGTTTTTACCTTTCGTCAGCTTTTTACTGTTTCGTCAGATCTTACGTTTTCGTCATTTTTTTACGTTTCGCTGTTCTTTACTTTTTCGTCAAATTCTTACGTTTTCGTTCATTTTTACGTTTCACAGATTTTACGTTTTCGCCTTTTTTAACTTTGTTCAGATTTACGTTTTGTATTTTATTTTCATAGGATGTTTATGGTTTTGTTGGTTTTTACTATTTGTCTGTTTTTTTACGTTTTGACATTTTTTATATTCGTCGTTTGTTTTACGTTTACGTCAGACGAAACCTAAAATACGATAAATAACCGAAAACTAAAAAAAGACGAAACATGACGAAAACCTTACAATCAGAGAAACATAACAACAAAAAAACGTAAAAATTTACTCGGCGAGATCATAAAAAACGAAAACATAAAAAAACAGGCAAAAAACGTAACGTAGAAAACGGAAAAAACAGACAAAACGTAAAAACAGCGAAACGTAAAAAATTGACGACACTAAAAAACTACGAACACGTAAAACATGAAAAGTTTTGCAAAATCACAAGAAACTAAAAAATAGACGGAAAACGTAATAAAACAGGGGATAAAGTAAAAAATCTGAACGAAACGAAAACAGATGAAAAAAGTAAAAAAACGCAAAACGTAAAATAACGAAACGTAAAAAAAAAAATAAAAACGTGTAAATCGACGCAAACGTAAAAAAACTGACAAACGTAAAAATCTGATGAAAAGTACAAAATACGACTAAAACGTAAATATCGGACGAAAACTAGAAAAGAAACTGACGAAAACGGTACAAATCAGACGAACTCAAAAAAACATACGAAAACGTAAAAACCGACGAAGTTAAAAGATAGACGACTAAAAAAACGACGAAACGTAAAGAAGACGAAAACTAAAAAAAATGACAAAACGTAAAAAATTCGGACGAAGTAAAAATCGGGCAAACTAAAAAGTCGACCGGAATCTAGTTAAATTTGTTTTTTGGTATTTTATAATCGTTGTTAGTTTATATATTGTTTTTGTGTTTGAAGATTTTATAAATTACTAAGTTAATAGGAATTGAAGATTTAACTATCGACAACAACTTAAAATCGTGTTCAAGGTTTGCAAAGGAAACAAAACACAGTTTCGCAAGACTAAACGCGTTTTCTAAATTCCATTTTGGGAAAAGAACTCCGCGGTCCCTTCCACAACACAGGAATAGAAAAGGGAAAGAAAATGTCAACTAAACGCCGTATTGTTTCATCTATCACTTAATTTTTGAAAACTTATTTTCATCTTAACTAACAATCATGATAGTTAACTAGGTTTGGATGTTTGAAGATGGCAACTCAAGCTAAAAACTTTCTTAAAGTTTTTTGAAAAATTTCTTTATTCGCTTGAACTTTTAGTTCCTTTAAGTTATGAAACCATTTTGGTTTCTTAAACTCCTTTGTTATTTAATTCGTGCATTTTGTTAGATTTGATTACCATTTCTGCAGTTTTCGTTTGCTGTCAGTAAATCCTCCTCACACAAATACGAGCAATTTGACATTTTGACACCCAATGAGCTAATCGACAGTCTTCATGCCCTTCCTCTATCGGTGTTATGCAACAAGCTCAATTTGGTTGCACTCTTATTAGTTATGCATAACTTTCATTATATACTTATAGAAGATTGAATAGCACATAAGATTTGAGAGCTCGAGATGTTACAAATCTCAGGAGGTGAAATCCTCAATTTATTTGAGTCAAATATACAAATAACATAACCTTATTGCTAACATCGAATTGTGTGACTCGATTACTATAAAAGAAGATGTTTATTAGAAAACAGCATACAAGTCAGAGACATGAAATTAGAACATTGCGCTTCAGATAGAATCAATCCAAATCGTTACATACCAACGAAAACCTAAATGCCATTTTACTCAGAGCTAATGATAAACAATTCATTTGATTGAAAATAGTTACCCTTCCTCTACCAGACTGATTCCCACCCAGCAGCCTGAGCCTGCATAAAACAGTAATAGCAACAGTAAGCACAACGAGTATAAAAAGATTAACCATTCAGGTTTTGCAGCCATGAATGCTAACCTATTCAATCCACAGTACACGATTTACAAGTTAAAAAAAAAAAAAAAAAAAAAAAAAAAAAAAAAAAAAAAAAAAAAAAAGAAGTATCGTTTTACAATATGGCCTACACTAACTACCAATATCTTTTCAAAGACAATTGATATAACACAATTTTTTTACTACATCACTAACAAAGAACACTTCGAGTCGTACTATTGCGCTATAGGTTTAGGACAGTGAACTCGACGAAAACCAATACGAAACATAAGATTAAGTATATATATCAATCAGGTGTTCTGTAACGATAAATGCTAGAGCTTATGGATCTTAAGCGTCTAAAACATGCCATAAATAGCTCATAGGAGACCAACTGACTTACAAGCATCACTAGCAAGATTTAAGGACTAGACTCAACGAGAAAAAACTTATTTGGCCTTATAATCTATTGTTCTCTAGAACGAAAATCACGAATCAATCCTGCAGACATAACTCATTTATTCAATTTTTAGATTGCATAAAGATTATAAAATCTTCACAAATTGGCCGTTAATTTAGCGCAAGATAACTCGAGCTCGCATGAGCAACACCTATACCCGATCCAAACAACACATTCAACATACGTGTTGCTTGATTCCGTTCTGCCAGTTCTACATAGACAAAAGAAATATAAGATCCAAACGAATAGTACGTATATACAATACATTAACGGCAAAACTCTCTCCATATATGAAAGCGCCGGGGATGATAAANGGATAGAGTTTTAATTCCTATGTGAGTATAAAACCTTCATTTAGTTTGGGTTGTACCCGTTGTAATCATCACATACTATTATTGCTTCATTTTGACATCTCAAAATAGACACTAAATATGTTTCAAGAACAATATTACTATTAGATTACGAAATAACTATATATGTTCCCTCTAGCTATATGTATTCAATAGGTTCTACGTGTACAAAGAATGTAATAACCGTGCCATTTACGGATGGTTAAAATTAGGGGTATTCAGTGTTTGGTTTGACACAGAACAAATCGAAAAATAAACCAGACTGAAAACGAATAAAACTAAACCGAAAATTTTAATCGGTGTATGGTTTGGTTTGAAACCGAAACCGAAGTATTTAATTGGTGTTTGGTTTGGTTTATGGTTTGACAAAAATATAACCAAACCGAACCAAATAAACCGAATATCTCAATCTTCATAAAAAGTTTTGTTGAAGAAACTTTTATCTTGTTTCGCTTGCATTTAGTTCCTTTAAGTTATGAAACATTTTGGTTTCTTAAACTCCTATTTTGTTAATTTAATTGTGCATTTTGTGAGACTTTTGATTTACCATTTTCTTGAGTTTTCGTTTGTTGCTTGTCAGTAAATTCACTCCTCACACAAATACGAGCAATTTGACATTTTGACCACACAATGAGCTAACTCGACATGTCATTCATTGCCCTCTCCTTATCGTGTGTTATGCAACAACCTTCAATTTGAGTTGCACTCTTATTAGTTATGGCATAGACATTATATATACATATGAAGCATTTGAATAGCACATATGTTTGATGAGGCCTCTGTGGAGATGTTTACAACATCAGGAGGTGAAACTCCTCAAGTTATTTGAGTCAAATATAGAAAATAGCATAACCTTGACATTGCATAACAATCAGAATTGTGAGACTGCGGTTGACTAATAAAATGGAAGATGTTTTAGTTAGAAACAGGCATACAAGTGCAGATGACATGACATTTAGAACATGCGGCTTCAGATAAAATATCAATCCAAATCTTACATATCAAAACGAAAACCTAAATGCCATTGATTACTCAGGATCTGAAGTGATAATACATTTCATTTTGATTGGAAAATAGTCTACCTTCCTCTACCAGGACCTGCAGTTCCACACCCAGCAGCCTGAGCCTGCATAAAACATTAAATAGCAACAGTAAGCAGCAATCGGAAGATATAAAAAAAGATTAACCATTTCAGTTTCATGGTCCACTGAAGCTAACTTCTTCTTCATAATTCCACCAGTACACATTACAAGTAAAAAAGAAAAAAAAAAAAAAGAAAAAAAAAAAAAAAAAAAAAAAAAAAATGTATCAGGTTTTACAAGTATTGGCTACCACTAAACTTACCATTATTCTTTTACAAAGAACAATGATATAACACAATTTTTTTTATACATCACTAACAAAAGAAGCTTTTCTTCAAGTGGGTACTGTTGTGCTATTAGGTTTAGGGATCAGTGAACTCGACAGAAACACAATACGAAGCACATAAGATTGAGATATTATATACAAATGCAAGGTGGTTTGCCTGTTAAGACTTAAGTTGCTAGTGAGATTTGAACCATTTGGATTGTGAGCCAAATTAAATCAAAAGATTAAAACTATGATTTATATCTATGTTCTCAGGTTTCAAGTCATATCTATTCTATATCATATTGTGAAATATAATCGTAATACTTACTCGAGCTCGCATAGCAACAGCGCGACCCCGACCAACACCAAGTGCTGAACCTTTGCCCTACAAGAAAGAAAAGTCAAGCGAATTAGTAAACAATACATACCTGGAAACATGCACAAATTGAAAGCGCCGGGGATGATACCTTAATTCTAGCTTCTAGACGCTTGAACATTGGAGCATTCTTAAGCATGTCTGGTATGATCATGAACCTGCGTGAAAAGATTAGTCTCTACTCAGTTTGGCAGATTTACTACCCATTATATGGTATAAGAAAATCAGAGATCTGATTGTAAATCCTATTTCCTTTGTCTACAAATCATAGATAGATCAATATCAAATTCTAAAATGATGTAAAAAGCATTAAATGAAGCTAGCCAGACAAGCAACCATGGAGTGATTAATGATTAATGATTAAAGCAGACATTTAACTGCAAGTGTAAGTGATTCTTTAAACTCTTAGATAACGTAACATTGAAAAATAAGGACTAAATACCACGGAGTATATTAATTTGGTATCAAGACTTTCTATTTGACTTTTTATTTTTCAAATAATACATTTATGAAAGATTGTAAAGATCACCTTGTGGTTGAGAAAAGTCTATTGATAAACAACAGTTGATTGATCAACTCACTTTATAAATTTTTGAGAACATTGGATAACTGCATTTATATATTTGTAGCTAGCGTTCTCAAAAGTTATTGAATACTAGTGTTTCTTTATATAAATAGAACTTTTTTAAGAAAAACTAAAACCAAAACTAGCACACAGCAGCTTCATCAATGGTCCCTTTATGTTTCCTAAGAAATCACAAATATATAAGAGTTTGTCTCAATTCTCAAAGAACACTTAGTCAATTACTCACCTGACTTTGCTGCCTCGAATAAAAACATGCTCTAGTTGAGTCACCTTTCCATCCTGCACACAATGTAGACTAAAATCAGGATACATTCGATTATAGAAAAGCGCCTTTAGTCGCAGACTAAGGTTCATGTAAGCAAATTTTCTATTTATGTTTAGACCAAAAATAGAATTGTAATGATACATACATTTTGAGTATTCAAGAAACATTAAAAACTCCAATCAAGTCTAATCAAACATCAATTACATTTATCTGTTGCTCATCCTTTTTAAGAATTTTTTTTTCCTTGTATTCCAATGGTGTAATCGTATCAGTATCATTACAACACATAGAACTTGAATGATTTATCACTGATATCAAATATTCTGAGAGACATTACTTTTGACATAATCTCAAACGGCCAAACCAAGAAAACAGTGCTTTAAAGCATCACTTTGCATTGCTGACAAACGAGAAAAAACTATTTGGCTCTTAAAATTTTAGACAAACGAAAACTCAGAAGACTCATTTATTATATTGCATAAGTTAATACCACAGGGCTCGTTTAATTTGGCGCAGGGGAAGCTACATATAACATTCAACATTATCGTGTATCTTTTTTTGTTCAGTTTATCTAAAGATATAACATATACGTATACATTTACCGGGGTGAATTAACCCTTTTACCCAAAAAAAAAACATATACGTATACCAACTTGGCTGCATAATAATAATAACTAGTTTACAAAGACATCGACACTTTGAAATTCCATCCTACCATACATAAATCTAGCAGAACACGTGTATGTTCTTCTATCCAGTTTCCACGTAGGTGGTTCGATATATTTAAATTACCTATACCAAGCATTCAAATTGTGGGTCCTATGATACTTTGTTTTGCAGATGTAAATCTAGTACAAACATCTATCAATACCAAAAAGCTAGAATCCAGAATTTCATGTCACTATTACAATCACCAATATTTTCACTAAGTTGTCAGCAAACTTTGCCCTCCCTTACTTTCACCCAGACTTATATCGTGAATATTCAATTACATAGAACCACTACACAATTACATACAAAATTCCACCTAAACACAAAACCCAAATTCAAACACGAACCACATGTTACTTTACAGCAAAGCAGGGGCATTTAGCTAACAAAATAATGTCTTCACATGAATATTCAACTCCTCGCTCCACAAATTTCCTAATTAAATGTTCTTACGACAAGTATACTCTTCTAAGTTGGTTAAAACAGCATAGTAAACAGCCAAATCAAATTTATCCGTTATCAACTTTGCCGTCCTTCTAATACTCACGAAAAAACTTTACACCACTATCCAAGTGTGCTGATACGAATAGAGAGGTTACTTAAGAGAAAAACTCACAATTACAATTGAGAAACTATATGTGGAGGTAGATAACCGCTTAAAATGTTACTAGGCTATCATCATGATAAGATGGAATGTGACAGGAACCAGACAACTTTGTAATAGAAACCATGATTCTATTGAACGGAATAAATGGTGAATATAGCAAATTGAACAGCATGTTAACAGTCTATACTCGAGAGATACGCCAGTCCTCCAAATGCTCACTAAGTTGTCTAAAACAAAGATATCACCACTCCTATTTATAGACTAAACTATTTAAAGTATATAAACTTTTTTCGCCCCTACATAAACTAGACTTAGACCATTAATCTTCTAAAACCTAGACCTACTACAGCAATCGCCTACCATCGTCAACAATCATATAGACACAAAACCAGATTCCCAATACATGAACCTATTTTAGGCATTCTCAATAAAATTTCTTGTTACAAACCAAGCCTAATTTATCCTATGAAAAAAATTTCATCCAGGTAAAACTCACCAAAATTTATCACCTTAAAAGTTCTTAATAACACACAAACAAGCCTCAATAACATGAGTCTTGCAACTATATGAAAGACTTTAAGCTTACCTACTGAAATGTGAGAGGTCTCAAGTTTAATTATTGCTAGGTGCAAACAATCCTTAAGTGTTGAAAATGGAGGGCTTCACCCGGTTTGAGTACATGTAGTGGTGGGTTTAAACCCCCTGGATTATTTGGCCAAAAGGTCAGAAACCATGGTTACCAAAAAATAATTTTTTTTAAATACTGGACTAAAACTTTACCACGGTTTTCGCAACTAGTATAACTCATTACAAAAGCTAAACACAATCACAAATATCCAACTACGTAATCTATTAAACTACACAACTATTTTACTATCAACATTAAGAAGGTGTTTGGATTAGCTTTTTACGGGCTTATTGGATGTAAAATAAACTAATTTATACACCCCCAAATATATGCACATTCTTATAAATTTTATAGACCACTTAAATAGTTACTATTACAAAGACACGTCATCATCGTCTACATTCTACCTACCCCATACTCCGCTCTCAAGTGGTGGGATTGGGTATCGATATAGTAATTAGTATCTCTAAAACTATACTACCCCCTTTAGGGGGTGTTTGTTTAAGCTTATTTGTGGGCTTATGTGATTTCGCCTTATTTTTTCATAAGCTCTAAGCCCACAAATAAGCTTAAGCAAACACCCCTTAATAACTAAATCCAGTCAATTAAAACAACTAAACAAATTAGGGTTTAGGGTTTTAAAAAAAATTAGGGTTTCGGATTATATAAATAAATAAATTGAAAATAAAAAAGTGGGTAATGAATAAAAGGGAAGAACCTTAGCAGTGAAAGTGATGTTTTCAAGTTGACAATTCCAGTTATCTTCACATTCAATCATGCTTCCTCTGTATACTTCTCCGCTTTTCAGTTCAACTGTCACTATGTGTCCTGCTGCCTCGTGGAGAAGCTTCACCGGAATACCTAAACTTCGACTCATTCTCGGTGCTGGTGGTCGGCGGCGATTAAGGGTTTTGAATTTGGAATAGAGGTCGCGTTATATGGTGGTGGGTGCCTTTGCTACGGGTAAATAGGGTTTATATGTTTATTAGGAAACAGATTTTTTTTTTTTTTTTTTTTTTTTTTTCTTTCTTTTTAACCGCTAGTATGTGATTACTATGTGATTAGAATTGCTTATTAGCCGAAAGATTCGTCTAGAATCAATTTTTACCATAGAACCAATCAAACAATCTTAGTCATTAATTTTTTTATTAAAATAAAAAAATAAACTTTCACCCTTTTTTTTAAAATTAAATATCTCGCAAACCGTAAATCGTTACGCGGAAAAAAAATACAATCGCGATGAGAATTAAATTATCTTTCTATAGACATGNTTTGCAAGATATGTTGTTTTTTAAAAAAAGGTTGAAAATAAAAATAGATGACTATAATTGGTTCATTGGTTCTATGGCAAATATGAGTTCTACATTGATCTCATCTCTTGCTTATTAATTGTATATTTTCGGTAACAATAACTTTACGGATGCAGACAATATAATATCGTGACAAAAATAGCTAAATAGCTTCTTCTTTTTTTTATCTTTTTCTTTTTCTTCCTCCTTTTTTAACCGGTACTCTTGTTTCGTCAAAATAAGTCAAATTATAATATAGTAACCGCGTGTTGTGGTGATGGGCACCGTATAATTAAAAAAAATTATGAATAATGTTTTTTGGTTGCAATTAACAATAATTCTACGGATGCTGTGAATTTTTCGTTTTTATAAATTAAGCAATGAATAGTTAATACATAAAAGTATTGTTATTTAGGCCTACAATCTATGCTTAAATGTATGCCTAATGTATAAATTACTTGCACAATTTGATTATACATTTTCTCTCTCCAAATTACCACCGATCACTTTTTCAAATTCACCAATCAAATCATTAGGCATACAAGTAGGCTTATTAGATATAAGAATCATTTTTCAATATAAAAGAGTAATGCTATTTAGGCCTACAATCCATGCTTAAATGTATGCCTAATACATAAATTACCCGTTCAATGTTGTGACAAATAAATATGAGTCTTATTTATAGGAGTTCATCATTTCATGGTAGCTGACTATTTCTCGTAATATCAAGTAGGTATGAGACAATATGATATGCTTCACGAGATTATGAAAGATCTAAAACTTACTTTTTCGAAAAATCTTAGATGACTTAGTAAGTATGACGATGTATAAAAGTTATATTGTCTAACAACGTTATAGAGAAAAAATGAGAACTTTTCACTTACTTTTGTGTTTCGTTGTATTGAAAAACATACCAATATTTAAAATAAGACATACACATATGCAAATCAATTAATATACGATATATAATGTATACAACTATACACATATGCAAATTTAGTGGGTTTTTAAATGTTACAATTTGACCGAGCCCCCTAGCATTTCATAACAGTATGAATGGGCCTTTAATTAGTTCAGTTCATAAGTATTGCAAACTAGTTAGAAAATTAGGGTTCGTTTTCAATTTGCAATATTGTGATTAATTTCCATGTTCCCTCTAATCGGCATAAAATTGCAACCTTTTCTTGTTCACAGCAATTTTAGCAACTTTTTGTTTTTGTTATACTGATCTCTTACTTGAAGATTCAATTAAATCAATTACAATAAAAAGTCAACTTTGTGCGGCGCTCTACAAACGGTTTTAACCAATGAATGATATTTTTACCTACTAGTTCACTGCGTTTGGCCTGTTTAAAGATTATCGGTACCCGAGACATCGAACATGTGACTCATTCACTTCTCGGTTCATCCGACTACCCTAGTCATATTCTATTTTATTTTATTTTATTGTGAAAAGATCCTATTGACAAACGAATTATTTTATTTTATTTTATTTGTGATATATATTTTGAAAGTCATTAAAGTCTTGTTTCCTTAAAAATCCAAGCATGTACAAATCAATAATGCACTTAGTAATCTAAATAACCGCGTGCAGAATGTTCACCCATTTGTAGATATTCATCAAATGCATGAGGTGTTGTGCCGTATGCCAATTGGTGTATGGCTGAAGTGCATTTCATAATAACACTAAAACTCATTAGACCAGTAGCATTGGGTCGGATTCAAAGAATTTAAAATAGTCAGGAAAAGGATCAGAAGTATAAGTTTATATACCTTTGACTATTGCTAAAAATAATTTCTTGGTAATACGAACGTCTAAAATACGTCATCAGATATTTTGGATCATCACCAAAATAGTCGGCCAACAAACGCGCTTCAGCAACATCACTTTCACGGTATATCAGATTACGGGTAAGAGAAGTTTGAGCTTGTTGTTGTTGCAACACTTGGTGATACTGATACACTTGTGTCATGAAGAAAATGTAAGTTTCATCATCGACATCGGAAAAGTAACATTTTCATCATTCGGATTCGGATCTATAGTTTACACGAATATATGTTTTGATAGAGACAATTAAGAAATTTGTGTGAAAATTGGCTAAATGGGGTATATTATATAAATTATAAAGAGTGGGAATTTTAAAAAAGAAGAAAAAAATAGTTTATAGCCGTTGGCATTAGCCGATGGCTAGAATTTTTAAAAGATAAGCAAACCAATGCACGTTTGTGAGTTAACGCCCAAACCAACGCCAGCGACCCCAGTGTGGTAACGCCGGCTGCGCCGGAGCCACATCGGCTTAACGTCCTTCCCTGCGTTATTATACATACCGTGAGCTCTTGATGAATTTGATGAATGCCTGAGCCACATCGGCTTAACGCCGGAGCCACATCACCCATTTGTAGATATATCACTATTATTGGAATTTGTACAAATGCCTTTAATAGTTGTAATGCTTAATTTTTTAAATATTGAATGTGTTAGTCATTTAATGGAGGAAATGACATTCCTCCATTATATGTTTTTTAGATGTTCAACTTTTTGTTTTGTTTTGTTTCAAAATAAGTGCTCGTCGACAAACTACAATTCTATAAATAACATCTATTAACATTAATTTACGATAGATGAACAATAGTGAGCAGATAAATATTAGACTTAACTACATTTTTGGTCCTCGTGGTTTACCGGGTATAACGGTTTTGGTCCAATAGTTTAAAATGTAACGGATCCAGTCCAAGATCCGACGACCCGTAACACTTTTGGTCCAATTTTCGTTGACCATAGGTTTGACTAGTTAAAAAAAACATGATATGACTAAAATACCCTCACCTTTACGCACATAATTTGCACCATTCGTCCCTGAGCTAACGGCCGTCAGTTTTGTTACTTTCAAAAACTTTTCTTTTTCAATTTTTAAAAAATAAAATTTTTTCGCTAAAAAAAAATCTAAAATTTTTTTCTTAAAAATTTTGAAAAAAATATTTTAGAAAAAAAAATTGAAAAATTAAAAAAAAATAATTGAAATTTTTTTTCTATAACTTTTTTTTTCAAAATTTGTTTTTCTATAAAATTTTAGAAAAAAAAACATTTGAAAAAAATATTCTAAAATATTTTCTAAAAAAAATTTAGAAAAAAAAAGTTTTTGAAAAATAAAATTCAAAAAAAAATTACTAACGAAGAAATACGGACGAAAACATAAAAAAGCGGACAAAACCGTATGAAAACTTAAGAAAAACGGACGAAAACATAAAAAAGCGGAAAAAACTGTATGAAAACGTAAGAAAAACGGACGAAAACGAATAAAAAAGGACGAAAACATAAAAAAGCGGAAAAAACCATATGAAAACGTAAGAAAAAGGGATGAAAACGTATAAAAACGGATTAAAACGTAATAAAAACGAACAAAAATGTGTAAAAACGGGTTAAAACGTATTAAAACGGACAAAAAAGTACGAAAACGTAAGAAAAACGGACGAAAACGAATGAAAACGTATAAAAACGGACAAAACCGAATGAAAACGTAAGAAAAACGGACAAAAAGGGATTAAAACANGTATGAAAACGTAAGAAAAACGGACGAAAACGAATAAAAAAGGACGAAAACATAAAAAAGCGGACAAAACCATATGAAAACGTAAGAAAAACGGATGAAAACGTATGAAAACGTATAAAAACGTAATAAAAACGAACAAAAATGTATAAAAACGGGTTAAAACGTATTAAAACGGACAAAAAAGTACGAAAACGTAAGAAAAACGGACGAAAATGAATGAAAACGTATAAAAACGGACAAAACCGAATGAAAAAAATAAGAAAAACGGACAAAAAGGGATTAAAACATATTAAAACGGACAAAAACCTATGAAAACGTAAGAAAAACGGACGAAAACAACTAAAAACAGACGAAAACGTATAAAACGGACAAAAACGTACGAAAACGTAAGAAAAACGGACAAAAATGTATAAAGGACTAACGATGCAAATGATTGTTGGCTAAATGGACTAACGTTGCCACATGATAACTAACAGAACTGACGGCCGTTAGCTCAGGGATGAATGGTGCAAATTTTGTGCGTAAATTCGAGGGTATTTTAGTCATATCACGTTTTTTTAAAACTATTGGACCAAAAGTGTTACGGGTCATCGGATCTTAGACTGGATCCGTTACATTTTAAACTATTGGACCAAAACAATTATACTCGATAAACCGCGAGGAACAAAAATGCAGTTAACTCTAAATATTATAAACACTTCTTACACTTGCAAAAAATACAAAATAACCCTTAAGCCCAATCAAGCTTTATATGTTAACATCTCTAACATTTTAACTTTACTAAAATAACATTTTTACCTCACAACTCATTTAACTTATAGTTTTTACTTATTACTTTATATTTTAACATCACTTTAAGTTAAGTAATAAGAAATTAGCCTTAAACTCACTAAACTATATACTTAACTCTTTTTATATCAAGTTTCTTATTGTTGTGAACACTTTTAATCAAAAACATATTATTGTTGGATTTTAGTTCGTAAAATGAATGTTTTTCTCCCGCTACAATGCGTAGAAACAACCATCTTGTTTGTTTTAAACAAGGTTTTCAGCCCACGCATTGCGGCGGAGTGCTAGCACACGATAGTGTTGCAATAGTTGGATTTGTAAACGATAATACTCTCAACACCGAAACCGTCAAAATTTTCTCACTCGAGATCGGCTTACTTATGTGTAGTTTTTTTTACGTGAGAGCGTCTTTCATAAGCAGTTTTTCTTAGAAAAGCCTTCAAATATTGTTGATATGACGAAGCCAACGACATCACTCTTTAGTAATTCGGTTTTTGAAAACCATGGCCAAACCATTGCGAGTATTTAATTCGGTTTGTGCAGCATGATGGACCACAGGCTTCTGTCGCTCGCTACACAATATCAACAACACGATAGTTCAGATTTAAGTCTTAATGACTAAGATGAAAAGTCAGATCATCATCACGACTTACATCTCCAAACCCAAGTTGCATATCCACATCCCAAAAAAGGTAAACATCCAAACACAAAACACATCTACTTTATCAGTAAATGGCATTAACCATTAGTCCACCACAAAAAAGGCAATTAAAACATATGAACAATATTACAAAGACTTTAACAACATATATTGTTCAAAAATCCGCCCAACGACACAATTGCATACAAACCTAAACAAAAACCATAAACTATTCAACCCTATACTTCATCGGATCACCATCGTGACTTACATACTCGTAACCCGAACGCCCCCCACCACTACATGAAAATGCGACAATGCAGAAAAACACCAAAAGCGACCGTTCTTCAATCACTCCTCCTTCCTTTTCCCAGCTTCCGTTGTTGAGATCAGATAAAGGGGCCTTTGATTTGGTCCTGGCTTCACTCCTCAATGTTACTTTTCCTCTTTCTTTGACCTTAAACTAATCCGGTGATGGTGGTGCGTCTGAGACTGCAGAACAAATACAAGTGTCAAGAATAAGCGAACATGTACATTTCCTTAAAAGCAGTAAGCATGAACTAATAGGTTATAACCGCCAAAGTCGTCTGGTAATTTAGTCGCTTCATTTGATTCAATGGCACCACCAAACACATTATCTAGAGTGAAAATCCAATTGATCCTATCTTGCTCGATGTATTGAAATGAAATTGGAATATACCTTCCCTTCGATCGCAAGTATTTCCGCATGTATTTGCTGAGGATCGGGTGTTTTGAGCATCTGAACCAATCTGTGACATTTATGTCATGTGATATCATAGGCATACTGAGTGAAGAAAGTAAATGTTTCTTCTGCTATTTCATCCGAACAATAGCTTTGAAGTTGTACCTCTATGCTCAGAACCGGTATTCAAAATTGGAGCATCATTTTTTCCGGGCAATATGTCATGTGGTTTGTTAGGAGTTTACTTGTACGTAGGATCTGGCTAGGGTCCATGATCTACGCATCCCAAGACATCATTATCGTTATTAACCTTGCCCGTACATTCGGCATGACATGAAATACCAATTTATTAATCTGTTGACAATAAGTACGGTTGCTTCACAGGTGAACCTGACACCCTGTAATGTTAAGAAAACCTAAGTATTCTCTAAAATACAATGCCAAACACCTTTTAATACTTTTCGACTAAATAGCAAATAGACAAGAATAATGCGATATAAGTTTAAAGTTCCTTTGTTTCATAATAGCTGACCTTGTAGCTCTATTGGTTTTGTTGAAGCAGCAACACCAAAGAATATCGGCTTCTCATCTTCTCTTTCTATCGATCCTCGAGACGGTATTTGCATACTGCAATTGGCGGGTTAACATTGTGCTTTTTTGTATACATGTCCCACATTCATATGTAAATAGCCAACTTATATGCTGTGAAATGCTAGTAAAAATTATCAGGCATGGCCAATTATGATGCATGCCACTTACTCGGCCCGAGACTTTTGATTCCTAGGATATCTGGATTCAAGTAGTAATGAGTTGTCGGTGTGGCAGATAACTGTAAGTCTGTGATGTCAACGACCAACACTATTAGCACATACTTTTTTCAATAATAAAATGTGTTCATAGACTACATTGAATATTAAGCAAATACCTCTGTATCACAACACGACTTCACATATGCCCTGAAGTTCAATTTCAAAGCCTCGAACAATGAGTCAGAATACGAAATGCTACTAACAGGCTTGCGAATAGCCAAATCAATGGAGGTAAAAAGAATCAAGGTATTCATAGACTCATTGTTAGTAGCCTCACAAGTACGCGGGGAATACACCACAAAAGAGGAGCCGATGAAGCTATACCTGGCAATGGTCAATCAGATCTTATCATACTTCACATCCTTCCCTATCACTCAAATCCATAAGGGACAAAACCAACGAGTAGACGCTCTAAGAAAACTTGTCGCTCTTATTTTCGAACATTTCGAAAAGGAAGTCTTAGTAGAAGTCATGAATGAGAAATCCATCCTCCAACCTGCGGATGTATCCTAGGTTGAGACAGAGGACACATGGATGACTCCCATTTTCAACTGGCTATCTCAAGGTATTTTGCCACCTAACAAAGTAGATGCACTGAGAATCAGGTGAAAGGCCATCATGTACTCCATCAGGGATGGCACTCTTTTCAACTGGCTATCTCAAGGTATTTTGCCACCTAACAAAGTAGACGCACTGAGAATCAGGTGAAAGGCCATCATGTACTCCATCAGGGATGGCACTCTATACCGCAAAACATTCAGAGGTCCAATAGCAAGATGTATCGACCAACAGAGGCACGAACAATCATTCAAAACATACACAATGGAATGTGTGGCATGCACTAAGGGTCATGCGTTGTTGCGGCCAAAGTAATCAGGATGGGGTACTATTGGCCAACAGTAAATCAAGACGCAGAGGCTGTGCTCAAAACATGCCAAGAATGTCACGCTTACGCCAATGTTCAATGCGTGCCAGGGGCGGAGCCAATGGGGTGGCTAGCGGGTGCTCGGCCACCCCCAACCTACCCAACTAACTCAGCTTGTAACATAATAGAAGTAAAAATATGAAAAATTAGTTCTGTAAATGGAAGATTAATGTTTGAGGAAGAAGATGGTATAGGATAGAGATAGAAAGAAAAGTGACAGTAAAAAAGTATTTATATTAAATTTGTAGGGTCATCATCCAATTTGGCCCTCAAGGTAAGGTAAATACAATTTGTCCCTCAAAATTTTGGTTTGTTGACTGACTTGACTCAAACTCATTATGCAAAGTTGGGTTATACAATTATACTTTAATGTTGTTTCTTTTTAATTCTTCAATCTATTAAATAGGCATATTGTGGTATGGTGTTCACTTTCTAGCATGTCTTATTTTAGAGATTTCAGAGTCAGTAAATATCAAATTTAATTTTTGGAAGATAATATTGAGTTCATTTCTAACATGTATTTCATAGCTACTTTATGAGTCTCAAATTTATTGTCCGCGTTCTTTTTAAATTACAATAACTTTGGTATACAAATTAGCAGTCATATATTGATGTGAAATTGTGTACGAGTGAAAAACAAGTAAACAAAAATTACTGTGCATTATTGTTTACTTTTGGTGATAACCAAAATTAATAGTCATATTGTTTACTTTCGGTTTATGTATAAGATATATCAATAGTTTGTCGTTTGTCGTTTGTCATTAGTCGTTATTGTTATCGCTAAAAAACTTTAGCCCCTCCCCCTAACTCAAAATCCTGGCTCCGCCCCTGATGCGTGCCAAAGCATAACCTCATCCCTATTATTGCACCCTGGTCATTCCATCAATGGGGCATTGATGCGTGTGATGTGTCGTTGCGGTTTAGCAGTGTTAATGCCTACTTAAGTTTTACATTTATATTTAGCCGACTTATCAATAACACACACACTTAACGAGCAGTGTACCCGGTCAGTTTGTATATAATGGTAAGCAGAGTGTCGATCACTAAGAGTGGAACGTATTATCTAGTTATCCTAATCAGTATTTTAATATCTAAGTTAGCTTTACAGTCTAATCTAACGAAAGGGGTTCAGCCTGAGAGACTGGCACAGTTTGGTTATTTAATTAAACAGTAAAAACTAATGAGAACAAATCAGCGAATAGCATACACGTACACAGATAGATAATAGAGACAATAAGAAGACCTGTCCTGATAATTAAGCAGCTTGTCACTTGTTTTATTGCTAGTTTTATATGAAGTGTATATAATTAATCCGTACTCGTTGGTTTCATTATATCGGCGAGTAAACCCTTAATGATTACTTATGAATATCCTACTTATCCAAAGACATCGGATTAAATAGGCGAGGAAGGGGTATGGCAGCCCAAGCAGTGCTCAGCTAGACACAGAGGTAATCAATGCACTAATATAAGTTCACCAAAGACATCAAACATATAAACTTTAATTGATGGGAAAGCAATTTTAAGGCGGGCATTTGATTTTGCGTACTCACAAACTACCGGCCATCAATCCTGATGAATTAAAGCTTACTATTACAATAAAACAAAACTACTTAATGAATTGAATACATGCAGGACCTTCTTACGGCTCTAATATCTTCGTTTGGGGCGTGTCTTGTGTTGCTTGTTCGTCTGAATTCGACTCCTTAGGGTTATGGTGTTCTCTAAATTCGTCTAGGTCTTGGGGTATTTATAGTTTCTGTCTGAGGGTTCGACGCAGCGCATGTAATTGGTAGATGCGGCGCATTGACTTAACTTTGCGTGGAGTCCAAGCTTATTATATTCTGGAATATTCGTACACCGCCTTTAGATGCGGCGTAACTTGAATCTTTATGCGGCGCATGTCCTTCAGTTGTCTTGGATTAATTCTGGTGAAGTCTTGATAGTGATACGCCGTATGTCAATTGTATAATGCGGCGTATCTGGAGTAGAACGAGCTTGATCTTCTTCTTTGACCAAAGTTTCAGATGCGGCGCATGGTATAATTTCATGCGGCGCATTCTTCAAAGTCAGGCAACGGTCTTCGAATTCATCTAAGTATGATATTGCGGCGTATCTGTTGAGTGAGATACGGCGCATCTTCTGGATTTCAGTAGACTTTTGACATCTTGCTGATTGTGCTCCATAATTAGTCCAAAATCGCCAAGTTTCACCTTTTACCTGTTTTTACCTGAGAATCACTAAAGTAAACATTAAAGCACCGATTCTCATACATAACAAAGTAAAACAAGTTAAATAATAGGATAAATGATGATGATAAAATGTACTTATTTGAGTTCATCAAATATCCCCCCACTTGAACTTTACTTGTCCCCAAGTAAACCTTAGATTTAATCTGATGAAAATGTATCCTAAAAGGTACTAGGATTTATTTTTAACAATTAAGCACGTATTTGTTTTATCACAATCACACAACCAACCACTTAACGAAGTAGAAACAAAATAAATTTTCAATATAAAACAATTCTAAATCGTTTAGTCGCTAGTGTGACGAATATTCTATCATAAGCTTGACAAGTATACGCATCTCCCCCACTAAAGCCAAGGAGTAACAAGTCTAAAGCGGTAAAAAGGGTTTGTTGGTTAAGGGTTGATCATCCTTTTTAATCTCTATCGATCTCATATTCCAGAAAAGGCGACAAAATTACGAATACATGATCGAATCCACGACCACGATACTCGCAATTGCTCAATTCCTTAACTCGAATAGGCTAAAGATAGGACCAAGTAATCTTCACCAATAATATTATATCAAAAAGGGCGACAAAATCATAAATACATAATCGAATCCACGACTACGATACTTAAGATTGCTCAAATCCCTAATCTCAAAAAAATCAAAGGTTTGGATGAAGAAAGATATAGGGTATGGATAATAATTGGGATACAAATTGGTATAAAATAAAAAAGAAAATAAACAAAACAAATAGATTAAATCCTAAGTGTGGTTAATTACTTTCCCAACCATCCCATGAATAAGACTCATATCATTGAATAACTCACGCTTTTGACTCATGTAACTCATGTTTTAGGTAGACACGAATTATACTAAATAAAATCTTAAACAAAGAATAACCTTAGTTGGCGTTCCCATAACGGCCAACTCCCATTCAATTCATAAATATAATATACAACAACAAATAGTGGTGATATCTCCCACTTTACAAAACTTTACATAAGTTGATTAAAACAAACTTCCAACTTCTTCGCTTTCTTTTTCTTTTCTATTTTTTTTGGATTTTTTTTAATGTGTAAAATTTCACAACTTTTTCTATCACGATTTTTCCGGATAATTTTTCCATATTTTTCATAACTTTCAGAAATAACTGTAATAGTGAAAGTAGTAAACACACGAAAAATAAACTAAAAATATACAATATGTACTTTCACTCCAATTGCATTGTGCAATTTCCTGACCAAACCAAAGATAATGAATTACGCACGCGAACACAGGTAATGTAAGGAAACACACTTTACCTAAAGTAACTAACCACGGATTTCAATCTACAGGGTAGGCTAAGGTGTAAGGGCGTAACGAAACATTTTAACAAAGGTGTAAGAAACGAAAGGAATGGCTCTGAGGGTTTTTCTAGGGGTATCTTACTCTAAAAGTGAGAGTAAACAAAAGGGTTTATACGGGGGTTAACTAACCAGAGTAGTTAGTTAATATCACATAACATATAAAGGCTTTTTGGGTGTAATCCTAGAATTTACCAAGTTAGACAAGTCACTTCAATTATATCAATAATACTCATTATGGTGGTCTCGAATAGTATACAAGCCAAGTTCTAAAGTTTACAAGTCACCAGCACACTAAAGTTTTTGATTTTAGGCAAAAAAATAATGTTATGTGTGCGGCTATGTAATTTAGACTTAAACAAAAACATGCTAAATTGTTTTTGAATTTTGATATATTAAGTGCATTTTAAGCATATTTTGAAAAAGTTTGGACAAGTAAGTGTTCTAATTCTCCATCCCCCCACTTAAGTTAAACAACGTCCTCGTTGTTTGTGTTAAAGGTTAAAAGCTGGAAAATAAAAGAAGTAGAACAGAAAAACTCCCCTGATATTTGCTCGGAATGATCCTCCATTATGCGTTTACGAGCAAAAATCAACTTTCTTGTGGATGATAACGTTTAAGCTTCATAAATGATGTTTCCACAAAAAGTGCAGGAATCTATAATACCACCTAGACTTTAACACACCTGAGTTAAGAAGGTTCAAACTTGCATAATACATTAGTAGTTAGTAAAAATAAAACCTAGAATTTAAACTAAAAATCATCAGGTCAGTCGATACGCCGCATCCTATGGAAGAAGATGCGCCGTATCGAGCCTGGAATTAATACGAAATAAAATAATATATAGGATAGGATGCGTCACATCTGTTTTACTAGATGCGGCGCATGTGGTTACCAAACAGACTGTTAACAGTCTGTTGTAAATATGACGTTATCCTCGGCTCATCTCTCTGGCTCTCTCGGTCTTTTATGCTGAACTTAATGCCTGTCTCAATCAAACACTATTAGAAACATAAACTGAAGCATTAAATATAAACATGATAATAATATTTAGTACAATCCCAAAAGAATAATAATGTATGAGGAATGATGTCCATAAATCCAAACATTTAAATAGGAGGGTGCTCGTCATCAGGAGGTGCGGAAGTGCTAGCTCCATCGGTCCTCGGTCTGACTCTGCGTCTCTCAAAGTGTATGTGTGTGTCAGTCATGACCGGTCCATCGTACCTCTGGTACCTCATACCACGCTCCTCCAAAACCTCAGTCATGCGATCCACCACCCACGAACCAAATCGTCTCTGCTAATCTGCAATACCCTGGATGGCCTCTTTCTGATCGTCAATACTACTCTGCTCATCTGCAATACCCTGGATGGCCTCTTTCTGATCGTCAATACTACCTCGCAGTAATCTGAGCTCATCATCTATCCTGTCCAATCTCTGAGCAGTAGTACATGGAACTGGCGCGTGTGGTGGTACCTGTGGACCCTCCTGAGCTGGAGCAGCAGCCGGGGCCTCATGATCAGCCCTCTGCACTGGCTCAACCACAACTGGTCGAGGTGGACCCAACGGAACCCAATGGTAAGCCCCCAGCAAAATCCTACACAACCTGAGCCTCCTCTCCCGAAAATCTATGTCCATCCTAGGGAGCTCCATCGCAAACACATCCAATCCTGCCGGTACATCGTCACCAACGATCCCAAAATGCCTAGCTAACCTAGAAACAAAGTGTCCCCCGATAATCTGACTCCTACGATCTCTCCCAGGAGCAATCCTATGTAGATAATGAGCCAAAAAATGGGGAACGTTCACCACACGTCCCTCGTCCATACTCCTGAGAAGGAAGAGGTCAAGAGTTGTCACCTTCTCAGGTGACTGACCTCTCCCAGCAACTGTCAAAGCGATCAAGCGGTGACACAACCTCCTCAAGGGCTCTCTGATCAAAGTGTACGATGGTGAGGTGACAGTAGAATCCCCACCGGAAGAAATACCGGCCCAGTAACCTCCAAGGGTCCCCCTATCAGGAACCTCCCTCAAACTTTTTGCCCAGTAAGTGTCGAACCTAGGAGACTGTATCTCCTCCTCTGTATGTTAACCCATAGCCAGAATGAACTGCTGCATCGACATCTGCCTATGTATCCCACCTAACCTAAATACCAGAGTATCAACAGTATCATGTGCCAAATCTGTCTCCCTGTAATGTACCGTGCTGAAGAACTCACGCATCAANAATCCTATGTAGATAATGAGCCAAAAAATGGGGAACGTTCACCACACGTCCCTCGTCCATACTCCTGAGAAGGAAGAGGTCAAGAGTTGTCACCTTCTCAGGTGACTGACCTCTCCCAGCAACTATCAAAGTGATTAAGCGGTGACACAACCTCCTCAAGGGCTCTCTGATCAAAGTGTACGACGGTGAGGTGACAGTAGAATCCCCACCGGAAGAAATACCGGCCCAGTAACCTCCAAGGGTCCCCCTATCAGGAACCTCCCTCAAACTTTCTGCCCAGTAAGTGTCGAACCCAAGAGACTGTATCTCCTCCTCTGTATGTTAACCCATAGCCAGAATGAACTGCTGCATCGACATCTGCCTATGTATCCCACCTAACCTAAATACCAGAGTATCAACAGTATCATGTGCCAAATCTGTCTCCCTGTAATGTACCGTGCTGAAGAACTCACGCATCAAATCTCTAACCAACGGCTCCCTAATCCCAAATAACCTGCTCCAAGCGTGGGACCTAAAGATAATCTCACCATCAGCATCCCTATGAACCATCTCTAATCTATCCCTGAAGGTGCCAACAGCAGCTCCCCCATCAATAAGTGCCAAACTGTCAAAATCGAGAACCGGAACCCTGAAGACCTGTCTAAAGTAAACATCTCTAAGTCTTCTCAGATAATCTGCCTCAGTACCCTCAGTCAATCCCATTTCCTCGAACCTCAGCCACTCATGTCTCAACTCAATGTCGGGAAGTGCCATCTGCAAAATTCAAGTAAATAGTTAAGCAGTCTGTGAATGAAGAGACACGGTGTATGTTAAAGACAAATGCGCCGTATGATAAAATGCGTTGTATCTTTTCATGAAGATACTGAGCATGTGGTATTAGGGATAGATACGTCGTATTGAGTAATGAAGATGCGGCGCAACTTGGTCAATACATATCTATTTTGGAAGAAATTAGTTAATGCGTCGCATGTGGGAATCTAATGCGCCGCATCTTATGTTATATCAGTATAAAAGAAAAAGGGTTGGGCACGTTTTCCAAAATTCCGACCCCGTGACGTAAGCTTCCACTCAACTTCACGGTCTCTATTTTACCCGCCCTATCAAATTTTATACTTACCTTTCACCAAATAATTATTTCCCCCCCAAAATTCAAAATCAAACACCCCGAACCCTAATTTCTACTCGAATCAAATTAGGTCGAAAGGTAATGATAAATCTAAAATTAAGTTTGGGGAAATCTTCTTAACCACGTCCTAATCGAGTCCCCTAAACCTACTTTTATCCAACTCAATAATTTAGCATAAACCCTAACTTTATAAAATTAAAATTCGTAAAATTAAATAAAATTAATGGGGTTATTACCTTATAGATCTTAAGAAATTGGGTCAAGAATTGCGAATGATGAATTTGATCGAGATTACTAGGTGATTAGGTCAAGTGTGTGTTTTTAACTGTGTGTGAATTAGGGGTAAAAAGTAAAATCCGGCGCATCTCGTTCTTATTTATAGGGTAAAAACGATGCGCCGGATCACATAAATGCGATGCGCCGCATTTATTTAAAATTTGTTGACTGGTCAATATCTCATAATAGGTCAAAGATACGGCGCTTAGAGTACTAAAGTGCGCCGTATTGTTGTGCCAGTGAACAAAATTTAAATAGGAACGTACATTGGCCTCCGCAACACTTTTCCTTATACGCCAGACTTGAGTTAAACGGTATACCATATGATATGTATAAATTCAAGGTAAGAGCAATTGGCATAACCGTTCTATTATTGGCTATAATCTCATTGTTTAGTGGATAATGATTTATTCTATGGTTAGGAACAAATATCGTTTTAAGCTTACAAAATTGAGATTATAATTCGAAAATTATGTATTACATAGATCTATGTCTGAAGAATCATTACCGGAGTTACAACTTCCGTTGTGAATTTCGGTATTTTTACTTTTAGGTAGCTTATAAGAAAAGAGGTTTGTGTTATGTTTTAATATATTAAATTTTTCCTTTTTAGCAAACCGTTTCTTAAAATTTTCTTTTCATACATGAATATGTAATAATCAGATTTAGGTAAAGATAATTCACTTTTATCATAAAATAATTGGGAAAAGTTTTGTAAAGAACTTTCTTTTTAGTTAAGCGAATCTTAGTAAAGGATATCTGGAAAAAGAATTGAAGATACCCAATGTTACCTGCACTGAGTTTCCTCCTTACCGTTTACTGCAAGCTTCCAGTTATCGTAGATTTGATCACTTCAACTTGTATCTCTAGTTAGGTTCAGAATGTGATCTTCATAGTGATGCTTAAGTCATCCTTTATCCTGAAAGTAGACTAACTTGTGCACGAGAGTAGTAAAACGATCAAAGTATTTTATCAAAAATCAATTATATTTACAAAATTTAAATGCGCCGTATTAGCAGAAGCTAATGCGCCGTATTTTCGTTATGTTTCAAAATACAAGATTTTTGATTTAGTAGATGCGCCGTATCGATAAAAATCGATGCGCCGCTTCTGTTTAATAATTCGAAAACTGTTTTTAATTAAAATATCAAATACGCCGTATCTGTTAAAACAGATGCGTCGCATGGCGTTAGGGTTTCGAAAAATTTCTTATTAAAAACAGAATACGCCGTATCTTGAGGAAAGATGCGTCGTACTCGAATTATTAAACGCGTTGAATTTTATAAAATTAAAACGCAATACGCCGCATCTGAGAAACAGATGCGCCGTATCGTTTGTATCAGCACAATACAACGACAGTTAGTACAAAGAAAATAAAATAAAAATAAAAAATAAAATTAAAAAGAAAATTACAGAAAATAAAAACACACAAAAACAGTAAATATGCAAATTATACAATGAATACAATCTATCTAATATACAACAAGTTAGTGGTTAGTGTCTAAAAACCTAATAAAAAGAAAAACCTAATTAAAATACTAATCAATTTAACAGATAATAACAATTCACTCCCCGGCAACGGCGCCAAAAACTTGATGCGCGTGATGTGTCATTGGGGTTTAGCAGTGTTAATGTCTACTCAAGTTTTACATTTATATTTAGCCGACTTATCAATAACACACACACTTAACGAGCAGTGTAC
>LBNU01028105.1:89476-99936 GCA_014162995.1 Artemisia annua | reverse complement strand
TTGCGTACTCACATACTACCGGCCATCTATCCTGATGAATTAAAGCTTACTATTACAATCAAACAAAACTACTTAATGAATTGAATACATGCAGGACCTTCTTACGGCTCTAATATCTTCGTTTGGGGCGTGTCTTGTGTTGCTTGTTCGTCTGAATTCGACTCCTTAGGGTTATGGTGTTCTCTAAATTCGTCTAGCTCTTGAGGTATTTATAGTTTCTGTCTGAGGGTTCGATGCGGCGCATGTAATTGGTAGATGCGGCGCATTGACTTAACTTCGCGTGGGGTCCAAGATTATTATATTCTGGAATATTCGTACACCACCTTTAGATGCGGCGTAACTTGAATCTTTATGCGGCGCATGTCTTTCAATTGTCTTGGATTAATTCTGGTGAAGTCTTGATAGTGATACGCCGTATGTCAATTGTATAATGCGGCGTATCTGGAGTAGAACGAGCTTGATCTTCTTCTTTGACCAAAGTTTCATATGCGGCGCATGGTATAATTTCATGCGGCGCATTCTTCAAAGTCAGGCAATGGTCTTCGAATTCATCTAAGTATGATATTGCGGCGTATCTGTTGAGTGAGATACGACGCATCTTCTAGATTTCAGTAGACTTTTGACATCTTGCTCATTTTGCTCCATAGTTAGTCCAAAATCGCCAAGTTTCACCTTTTACCTGTTTTTACCTGAGAATCACTAAAGTAAACATTAAAGCACCGATTCTCATACATAATAAAGTAAAACAAGTTAAATAAATAGGATAAATGATGATGATAAAATGTACTTATTTGAGTTCATCAGGCATCGACATATGCGGACCATTCTCGGCTGCCCCTGGAAATGTCAAACACATGATTTTAGCTGTAGATTACTTCACGAAGTTGGACGAAGCAAAGTCGATAGCCTCCATCACTTCAAGAAAAGTCTTAACCTTTGTCTAAGCATATTGTGGGCACATAAAACCACACCAAAGGAAAGCACAAGTGAAACACCCTTCAGTCTAGTCTGTGGCACTGAAGCCGTAATACCTGTTGAATTGCTCATCCAAATGAAGAGAGTTGCTATGGTCAACGAGGACGAAAACGAATATTCCCTCAGGTTAGACCTAGCGCTAGCCGAGGAAAAGCGCGACCTGGCTGCCATCCGCCTAACACACTTCATAACCAAAATGGCAAAGTATTACAACAAATGCGTCCGCCCAGTCTTTCAAACCTGGTGACCATGTACGAGGTCAGCAAGACCGCAGGTCAGGGCAAGCTAGCTCGCTCCCAACAATGATGGGCCATACATCATTCGTCAGGCAACCGACAATGGTTCCTACCTGTTAACAACACCTGAAAGGGATGACATTCCCTAACATGGCATGCATCCGACCTCAAACGATGCTACATTTAATGATGGATTGCTGCATTGGAAAAACAAGCCCTACCTGGTAGGCACCACCTAAGGGGGTCATACTCCCCCTCTAATGACAAGCATACAGCCTGATTGACATGCTACACTTAGGTGGATTCTTTATTTTCTATTTTTCCATTAAGGCTTCTAACAGTAAGAATAGCTCATTTGTACTATTTCTATAAATATGCAATGACAAATCCAACACTTTTCTTACAAAGTGCTACATTTAACTAACTATTCATACAAGCCAACATTTACTCAAATGTAAATTAGCCTTTAAGAACATGCTCATGAACAAAAGGTGCCTACGGGTAAAAAAGCAGGGAATACACCCGACTACGCCTTGGATACTACTTCATCGCGCAAGCCTATTCCAAGGTACATATACACACAACTTGCCATGAGCAAGTTGCTGGAAGATAGCTAGTCAATAATATTAGTTATAATTTGCATGGCAAAACATAAGTACTTGTTATCGTGTCAAAGTTAAACATAGGAATAACAACACATACAATAAATTTTCCTGAAAGCTAATTTCATTAAGAGTTTAGGGTTACAACATCCTAACTAAAAAACCCATACCTATACGAGCCTGGTTACATATATACAGTAAATTAGCTAGACAAGCTAATTTCACTAAGAGTTCAGGGTTACAACATTCTAACTAAACCACAAACCTAGTAAATACAAGATAATAAATTGACAAACTGTTAATTCATTATAAAATTAGGGTAACCACCATATTACAAAACCCAGGACTTTACATGCCTGGTATATTTTACAAAACAATCCTGATACATCACAGATTACAAATAGCTGGCTACAAATTTTACAATTGCTAACGAGTGACCTGACAAGCTCAGGCTCCGACCTATTTAAAACTAGGATAGTGCTCTACTCTTTGGCCGATTCAAGAGCAACAAGGCCCGAAACTAAGCCAACGAGTGCAATACTGGCAAGTAGGCCCAATGTTTTGAAAACCGGGTTTGAAATCGACCCGGTCGAGTCACCGGGAACCGGGTCAACCGGTTCGACCGCTGGGTCAACCCGTTTTTCAATTTATTAATTTTTTATTATTTCGACCGGGTGAACCGGGACCGGGTGAACCGGTTCGACCGCCGGGTCAAATCGGGTCAACCCGGGTTTTATTAAAAAATTTTGGAAAAAACGAAACCTGGCCGGGTTTCGAGAACCGGGTTGACCCGGATCACTCAAAACCCGGTGGGTCTTAACCGGTTAACCCGGTTTTAGAAACCCGGGTTTTTTTGACCCCGTTTTTTTTGCCGGAACTGGTCGAACCGGTTAACCTGGCCGGGTCGACCCGGGTTTCAAAACACTGAGTAGGCCATCCCACCAGGCTTTAAATTAAACCTTTTTGAAGTCGGGGTGATCGAAGTTCATGAATAGCGTCCACCCATGCAACGAACACATCGAAAGGAGGGAGTGATGACTCGACCGAAGCAGCCAAATTAATTTGGGCAGACCTCGTCATTCCACTCCCACCAATCACAACCTAAGATGGCTACGTTACCCGCCTCTAAACATGCGGTGTAACGTCCCGACCACGCATCAGGGCAACAAAGCACACCTGATAGATTGAGAATAGGGGATCCCTAAGGAAGGCCACCGCTCCCGTAGCCTTACCTTTATGCCCAGGGGAGACCCTTAAATGTCACATTCACCGACACCGTACAGACATCACCGGCTATGAAATGACCTATAATGACACACGGACATACGGTGTGACATTTAAGTCTCCCGCAGACTTAAAAAGGACCGCTTAAACCATATGGTGTAACATTTAAGTTTCTCATCAGGACGACCAAATCACCTTGATAGAGCTGGACAGATGATAGAAAGTTCGATGCAAGACCCTCCACGCCTTCTATCCCAAAAGTCACTTGCAAAACTCCACCAGGATCAACATACACCCAAGAGATAGCAACGTTGGACAAGGATAGAAGAGGAGCAAATAGTCCCACATCAACCCCACACGCCAATAGCACTTTTTTATGTTGGTTGGACGGATGTTGATCTCTTGGTTGTCACCACCTAACGAAATTCTTTTGTATGTGAGTGTGTGTGGTATTTTGTATAGAGTAGGGTATTTATATGTGTTTAGTTAGGTAGTGGTATTAAAGTGATGTGTTAGGAAGTTGATGGGGCACTAAGATAGAGATAATGGTCGGATAATCATTACACCCACCTAAAATCCTAAATTTAAACCATTTAAGCAAATCAATGTAGTTTTTATTTGTATTATTATTATAATACAATGCGATAGAGATAAATTCAAAAGTAAAAAATAAGAGCACTTGGTATCGTGCTAAAAAGCACGCCATTCGTCCCTATCTATACCATTAACGACGCCAACACCATACCACAAAAAATGCCAAACTTGTGCCAAAAGATTTTGAGCCACTCCATCAACTCAAGCCAAATGCAACTTTTGTGTGTTTATTATTATTTATCTTTTTGTGTATTGTGAGTGAGTGAGTATTTTTAGTTGGGTATTTTGTAGGACTCAATATGTTAGTAGTGTGTTATGAGGGATGGTGTTTGAGTGATTGGTGTGTTATTGGGAGGGGTATGATGTGGTGCTGAGGTGGCATGCCAATAATGTGTTAAATGTTACAACGATACCTGGTGTTCTAACAAAAGAGATTGTTCAGTCACATGAAGAGAAATATTGGTCAATATAAGGAATGGTTTTCATATTAATGTATTTTTAAATACTATATGTTTATTATGTTGATGGATGCGTGTATTTTAGGAGAAGTAAAAATTGTTTCGACCGGTTATAATAACCAGCAAATTGGTAAGAGGTAGCATAGGGACTAGAAAAGACAAGTTAAGAAAGATGGAAGATTTGAAATGGAAATGTTTGAGTGTATAAAAATGACATGATATTATTAGGGTTATAAGTGAACGAAAGAAACACCGCCTCTTATGTTATTGTTTTGTTGTTGTGTTCTCTTTCTACCTCATCACTTGTGTACTTTTGTATACCTCAATTAGTAATCTGTCTTCCTGACATACATCACAAAAAAGAAGCCAAAATCACATCAAACAAATCATCATCCCATATTTTTATAATGATAATTCAAAGAAAACCAATACCAATATTCGGAAACAAACGACGAATCTTGAAAGGTATGCGCTGCACTTTATTTGAAATCTAAAATTTTCATCTTTACTTGTTTTTTCACATGTTGTATGGTGGTAAAAAAAATTGAAGATGGGTACAATATTATTTTATTTTGTTAAACACATCTCATATTGTTGTACAAGCACAAATAAAATATGGGAAAAATATTGTAACAGACTTGACATATGGTAAAAATGAAAAATAAAATAAAAATTGTGTTTTACAATTGGGCATTGGACTTTTGAGCCCACTGGGCTGATAATCGTTTATGGGCCTGCCAACAAAAAAGTGACATTTAGTTACTTAAACCCTAGAGACAAGTGTACTTTTCTTCTATAAACCTTTGAGGAATTCATTTCTCTCTTTTCAAAAAACAATTTGTCATGGAATTGGATTATCAGCAAGTTCTCTCTGATGCTGCTACTTAATGTATGTGTTTTGCTTTATTATTTGAATAATAATACTACTATTTTTTCTTGCTAGGCATAATATTTATTTATTTATTTTTTGTTTTCAACAGTATGGGATGAAACTCTATGGAGACCTTCCAGCGATCCCTGTTTTTGCTGACTATTCAGGTGGTTTTACAGATTATTTCAATCTTTTCCTAAGGCTCCATTTTCATGGTTATGAACATCTCAGAGTCATAGGAGATGGAAACTGCTATTACCGTTCCTTTTCTTTTGAAATTTTGGGACAGATGAGTATCATCCCTTTGTCAGGGCTGTTACCGCAGCATATGTATTTTGCTTTCTTTGTCTTATTTTATTTATTTATTTTAATCCTTATTTTTTGTATGGGTCTTGCAGGGCAAAAAATTATTCAACTCTAGTACTAGTTTGAACACTTGTTTTCATTTTTACTCATAATAAAAATTAAATTCTGGTAGTTTTAACACTTCTTTTCATTTTTTTTCATTTAGGACCCGTAGTCCTAAACGACCCATTTTACCACTTATAGTTATATGTTTTTCTTGCGCAAGATTATGTATATTTTTGGATTTTGGATTTTAGTTGCGGGCTCATCATGATGTGTTTGAGGAAGAGTATAACAAGGATTTGTCCCATTATGGATCTTATGACGACTACTGCAATTGGGTCTCTGTGTTGTCTTATCATGCACATGAACTTGCAATCAAAGCCTCCTGTGCGGCTGTAAGTGATCCCTCCCCTTGTATCTTATCTTTACTTTTCATTTGTGTGGTTTTTTTTCAAGTAAATCACATATTTTAGTTGTATATAGCTGTCAATTTCATTACTTCTGAGCTTTTTTGTATGATGTAATCTAAGTTTTAACAACATTTAGTGCTTTAAACATTGACTTTTGTTTCTCTTGTTTTTAATATTGATGATATTTATACTTGCTTGCAGTTTTATGTCAAGATTGTTCGACTGTATTCGTATAGTCACCGTTGCATTGATCATCTTACTCCTCATCATAATTTCTACAAGAAAGGTATTCAAGCTCTGTTGTCTCTAATTTTGTTGTAGTATTTCTGTGTTGGTATTAAAAGCAAAATCATTTTTTTTCCACAACGATTTTCATCAGCTTCATCCCTTGACGCCCGAAACTAAGCCAAAAAGTGCAATACTTGCAAGTAGGCCACCCAACCAGGCTTTAAATTAAACCTTTTTGAAGTCGAGGTAACCGAAGTTCATGAGTAGCGTCTACCCATGCCACGAACACATCAAAAGGGGGGAGTAATGACTCAACCGAAGCAACCAAATTCAATTAGGCGGACCTCGTCATTCCACTCCCACCAATCATAGCCTAAGATGGCTACGTTACCCACCTCTGAACATGCGGTGTAGCGTTCTGACCACGCATCAGAGCAACAAAGCACACCTGATAGGTCGAGAAGAGGGGTCCCTAAGGAAGGCCACGACTCCCATAGCCTTACCTTTATGCCCAGGGGAGACCTTTAAATGTCACATTCATCGACACCGTACAGACATCACCGGCTACGAAACGACCTATAATGACACACGGAAATACCATGTGACATTTAAGTCTGTCACGGACTTAAACATGACCGCCTCAACCATACGGTGTAACATTTAAGTTTCTCATCAGGACGACCAAATCACCTTGATAGAACTTGACAGATGATAGAAAGTCCAATGCAAGACCCTCCACGCCTTCTATCCCAAAAATCACTTGCAAAACTCCAAGGGGATCAACATACACCCAAGAGATAGCAACGTTGGACAAGGATAGAAAAGGATCAAATAGTCCCACATCCAACCCCCATACTGTTACACCCCATGCCCGGTTTGACCGGAATTTAAAACTTTTTGAGAGAAAACGACTTGACTTTAACGTGCATTCCATTTTTCCTTTGACCATTGACTAAAATCCGCTAACGTATAGATCTTGGAACCATTTTTAAATGAAACCATACTTCATTATCTTTAAAATGACGGGTGGCACGACCCATGACGGCTTACGAATCAAAAGATACAAAATTTGGAAATTTGATAAAAACTATAAAATGTCTCATTTATACTTGGACAGAAGCATATGACCATATGCTGAAATTTGATATGGCCATATGCTGACCATATGCCCCTTTACTAAATTTCTGAGACATCCATTTGGCCATATGCTGAAACATTCATATGGTTATATACCCACTGCAAAAAACTTTATAGAAACAATACTTAACACATTGTCCGAAAACCATACTCCCGAACTCGTTAGATCATGAAACTTTCCAGATTTACTCATTATACCATTGGGCTCATTTCCATGTAAAAACATTTACCGTTTGACCCTCGGAATAGTACTTTACAAAATGACAGGTTTTGTGCCAAAACCCGTTTTGACCCATTTTCATAGAAAATCATCTATAACCCTTCAATTTCTCACCAAACTTAACCAACTTTATTAATATAACATAATAAACTCATTCCATAAGCACTTGACCTGTTTATACCCCAAAATGGGTATGTCAATACTTATGCCAAACACCCCTTAAACTTTACCCATAAACACATAAGCATACATTGACACACCGTTAGACCACCAAATCGTTATGATGACGTTATCATACATTTTGACACTTGACTTTACTTTATAAATCATTAAAAGACGTCCGGGGGTACAACCTTGACTTGATCTCGGTATTCTACCTAGCTCTACTTTCTTACTAAATTCTTCTACATTACGCATGTCCAACCTTAATCCTTATCCAAGCCATCACATTAATACTGTAGCCTACAAGACATTGAAACATTAAACCGTAAGCACAATGCTTAGTAAGTAAAACGGGTATAACTTAACATTATACTTCATTCACACATTACACATTATACAACCATTAATCCAAAGCAACATTAGACATAATCACATACCTTAACCACTTAAAGCCTTAACCTTTCTTATTCCTCATTTCATTCTTTACTAACCCCTGACTAAACTTATACTTACTTCAACAAAAACACCATTTACAAGCTAATCATAACCCTTAACACATAATGCATAGAAATCAATATAACTTTACATCATAACCGGTTTACTTACCTTGAATCTAAGCTAAGCTAAGCTAACAATCATTATTTCACCACCATCATCATCATCCTCACTAGTCATCATCATCATCATCCTTCACCATCATCAACAAAATATAATAATACATATAACTCAATACTATCAACAGGGGTTTATATAACCCATCATAACTTACCCATCATCCTTTCCATATCATCGTATGATCATAATTTGATCATATGATGATTACCCACTTAACCCATAAACCTTAGCCTTATAATCATCAAGATAGAGATACTTACTTGTAGTGATCTTTGCTAGGAAGAGCCCTAAGCATTATATCTTCATCAATTCCTTCCTTAATCATCAAGACTCATTTCCCTCCTTTCTTCTCTCCAAAACACCGGACTCACACAAACACATCCAATAAAGATGTGGAAATGTCTAGAATAATGTGGATAGGTACATATATACTTGCATAACTTTGGCCATGGGGCAAGTTTGGTCCCTCTAGTTCCTATTCTACCATTTTGACCACAAAACTTACCATAATACATATAACATATGCCAAGTCAAGCTCTTGAAGTCCATTCCCTTTCTAGTTGTGCCACATAACACTTTCCATAACTATATAATGCATTCGTTGACTATCGGGTTTGACTAGTCAATCACGTTAAGTCCTTAGTCCATTTTCATCTAGGGTAGGGTCTATTTGTATCTGGGAAACGGGTGTTACGCATACATGGGTACAGGATCCCATACCTCGAAGGTCTTCGTCATCAAAACGACTGCTCTTCATCTCAAAAACACGAAAACCGAAGGAAGACAACATGCCTTTCGTAAATAAAAGCATACGAAAAAACCTTCTTAGAAGAAGTTTTTAGGGTTTGGCATTGATGTGAAAAATGGGAGGAAAAGAGGCTTAATTGTTGCAAGTTGTAATGATACGACCCGGTTAGGGGTTGTATCGGGGATAAGGCACCACTTTTAGCGCGTGCGAGCTCCTTAAGAAAATAGAGAAAAGAACTAGAGATTGTTTATCTTAAACTTTGATTCATTCATTTATAATAATGATTCGGTATATATAACCAAATAACCCTAGCTTGTAAAGAAAGCCAAACATAAAGACATATCTAAACAATGACAATTTCCTAATATGACACAAAGACATATCCTAAATAAATATAACATGACATAAAGCCCGGGGCGTATCATGTAACCTCCCCATCTTTCTAGCCCTATTTATAGGCAAAAAAAACGAATCGACGAGTGACACTTGGCAAACGCCCAATGGGTCATAACACATTTAATGAAGCGCGTGGTAAACACCCTGCAAGTCGCGAGTACCGCTGACGTCAACACATAGGTCAGGGACAGTCGAGGGGACGCGTTCTACACACCTCTCAAGAAAATGTCAGGATGACGCCATCTACAGTCTCAAATGCAAGAAAGATGCGTCAAATCCAAAAGATAGCAAATAAATCTGAAGCAGGATATTCCTACACTCACTAATGAAAACATCAAACACACACATTCCCCAATTCAGCTTACAACCCTGGTCGAGGTAAAAAACCCGCCTCTAGTTATCATCACAAAAGACAAATGAGAATATCAGCCTGGCAACAAAGGACCTGGGAACGAACCCTTATAGCACTAGCACAGACCGGGGGACTCAGGTACAATAAAGTCTAGCATTACATCATAGTGCATGATCTAATACTCGAATATGGGGACTTGATAGCGTATCAATATTAATGGCCCAAGCCTATTAATTACACGCTCGGATCAAGCCCATCACCAAGGCCCAATCAACACTTGATAAAGGCCCAGCTTAAATCCCAGGCCACGTGGGCCTGGAATGACCTCTCAGGCCTAACTGAGTAAGGACAAAGCTACTGCTCCTCAACTGTCAATAGTGGTTAAGATGTACCATCTGACATTGCACAGTGCAGACGCACGACAAGCACCACTACGAGCTAAAAGACGAATGACATCTGTCCTCCTTGTCTACTCTTGGATAATCGACACCTGGCACCCTGGCTGCCGTCGATCACTCCCAAAGGGTTTATCTCCAAACCCTACAAGCCTCTTTATAAAAGGAGAGCAACACATAACATCACACAAGTTTTCACATAGTATGGTTCTTGTTTAAGGGAGTGTTTCTTTTTCCTCTTAGCTAAGGGTGGTGGCAGTGGGAGGTTTATGCCTCAGCGGTGTGGCCAAACCACCGGGGAACACCGCCGCCACCCCAGCGGTTTGGTCCAGAGGTTTGGTCCAGCGGGGAATATAACTTCGGAGGTTTGAAGGAGGTATCATGTGACCGTTTGAAAAATGGAACGTTGGGGAGGAATATTTGAACGTTGGGACTAAAAACAAAAACAAAAAAAAAAAAAAAAAAAAAAAAAAAAAAAAAAAAAAAAAA
>LBNU01028105.1:21280-88747 GCA_014162995.1 Artemisia annua | reverse complement strand
ACCAGGTGGCAATATCACCGGTTCATATAATGGATCCGCCAGTCGCGCCAGTTTATGACGATAGTGTATTAGAGGAGTTACTCGACGAACAAATCCATTATCGTCTCCAATATGATCTTACGGAGCACTTAAATGCTCAAAACTTAGAATACCTCGATGACTAGCTATTTATTTTTATTTATAAAAGTATTATGTAATTTTCTATTAATTATGTTTGTTTTCCGAGTATTATGTATTTTTATTTTAATTATTAATAATTTATGTTTTTATTAAATTGTTTATTCATGAAAAAAAAAAAAAAAAGTTGGGAGGTATGAAAAATCTATGGTTGCCACTAAAAAAGGGTTGGGAGGTATGAAAAAAGTGTAAGTGAGGTGTAATGATATTATTGGTGGATTTGGGAGGTATGGGTTTTTTGGGAGGCATGACTGCCACCACCCTAAGGAAATGAGTAGGCCCCACGTCTATTACTTCCTCTTAATGGGGAGGAGCTCATATTTTACACCCTCCATATATAGATGAATTAGTGGTAATTAGTAGGCCCCACTGAAAAAAAAATATTTCATTATGTCTAGTGGGTCCATATCCTTAGCTAAGAGGAAAAAGAAACACCCCCTAAGTGTTACCCGAGCTTCTTGATTTATGATAATCTCATCGGGTCCTTACCGTTTAACACGAGAAACCAAACAACAAAACAATTCCCATCTAGTCTCTAAACCGATTTACTTGTAGGGGTGGTAAATAGAAATAGGGCTGAGCAAACCACCCGAACGGACCGGACCGGATCGGACCGACCATATTCGGTCCGGTCCTCGGTTTCGGCTTTTGGGCTAATTTGGTCTCGGTCTTGGTCGGTCTGGTCCGGACCACAAACCGACTATTTTGCCTTGTTAGACCAGACCGACCGGCGGACCAACTGAGACCGGACCGGACCGACCACATTCGGTCCGGTCCTCAGTCTCGGCTTTTAGGCTAATTCGGTATTAGTCTTGGCCGGTCCGATTCGATCTGGGACCGATGCTCAGCCCTAAATAGTAAGAAAGAAAAAATAAAAAATAAAATCCACGCAGTAAGTAAGTATTAAATAAAATTGTCAAATAAACAATTTTTACAGGTTTAATCAGTAACCAGTTATCATATTTCTAATAATATAACATATTTCAAATTTTTTTTTTATACTAGAACGACAAATAAACTGCAAAAAAAGTTCGTTTACTAACTTTAAAAAAATTCGTTTACTAACTTGAAAATTTTGTAAAAGTAGAGTAATAAACTTAACCCAAAAAGTTACCCCGGTGTTATATTTTAAAGCTACACAGGTACGTAACTTTTCTTATAAAATGAGTTAACAAGTTTAATTTACCCCACCAAAACATATTTTATCATTGTTACATTCCAAACTCACATGACACAGTACACTCCTAGCATATCCTTTGCTTCCATTAGCATACCAAACATAAGAAATCAAGAACCCAAGACTAATGCTTATAGACAAAAGTAAGGGAAAAAAACATACATATGCTTTTCTTTACGACTTCAATGTGGGTCACTTCAAATCCCTGTAAAATATGTATTTTTGTCATTGGCTTTAACAAAAACATCTGGACTTATTATTATTTTTCAAGGTCAGTTGCTTTTTCAACGGTTCTTATTAATCTTCACATAATTATATAACAACCCTTTTGTCTATAAGCATTAGTAACTGTGTATGTGTGTGTTTTAGTGTGTGAAAATGTATGGGTGTTTGGGTTTAGCTGATCTTGGGGTTTTAACACAGTTTTCTTGTAAAGATTCATCCCTGGTAAATAAAGTTGTTTAATTTTTTTTTTTTTTTTTAGCGTTTTGTTACATTTTTAGAAATGGGTTTTGCTTTGTTTGTTGATATATATTTGCTTTATGATTAAGATTTTGTTCATTGTGTATCTTTGTTGGATATGATTATTTGGCAATTTTGTTATGTTAGAACAGCATTGATTCCTAGACCTGATTAGGGGTTTAATCAAGATTTTATATTGGTTAAGAAAATTTGGAAAAGCTTATTTGGCTTTCAAGTTAAGCTTATGATTAGCTCATAAGCAAAAAAAGTAGGCTTTACGATCTTTTCCAAATCTGCATATGCTCATAAGCCAGGCAGCCCGCTATATAAGCGAATGCAAACGCCAGCTAATTTTCAGCTTATGAGTTTTATTTGTTCGGTTATTTTTCATAAGCCAATATTTCTAAGCTATGAGCTTATTATGACTAAAAATTGCAAAATTATCTCATAAGCTGAAAAAAAACCCGAAAGACATAGGATTATGAAAATAAACCGAAAAGTAAGCTCGTATATTTGATTAATGGGTAAAAGGTAAATATACTCTATATACTATCCGTCATAACTCATTATGCTTAACCAACAACCTTGTCTACTCTTGGATAATCGACACCTGGCACCCTGGCTGCCGTCGATCACTCCCAAAGGGTTTATCTCCAAACCCTACAAGCCTCTTTATAAAAGGAGAGCAACACATAACATCACACAAGTTTTCACATAGTATGGTTCTTGTTTAAGGGAGTGTTTCTTTTTCCTCTTAGCTAAGGAAATGAGTAGGCCCCACGTCTATTACTTCCTCTTAATGGGGAGGAGCTCATATTTTACACCCTCCATATATAGATGAATTAGTGGAAATTAGTAGGCCCCACTGAAAAAAAAATATTTCATTATGTTTAGTGGGTCCATATCCTTAGCTAAGAGGAAAAAGAAACACCCCCTAAGTGTTACCCGAGCTTCTTGATCTATGATAATCTCATCGGGTCCTTACCGTTTAACACGGGAAACCAAACAACAAAACAATTCCCATCCAGTCTCTAAACCGATTTACTTGTCATATGTAAGCAAGAACTATTGAAATAGGGGTGGTAAATAGAAATAGGGCTGAGCAAACCACCCGAACGGACCGGACCGGATCGGACCGACCATATTCGGTCCGGTCCTCGGTTTCGGCTTTTGGGCTAATTTGGTCTCGGTCTTGGTCGGTCTGGTCCGGACCACAAACCGACTATTTTGCCTTGTTAGACCAGACCGACCGGCGGACCAACTGAGACCGGACCGGACCGACCACATTCGGTCCGGTCCTCAGTCTCGGCTTTTAGGCTAATTCGGTATTAGTCTTGGCCGGTCCGATTCGATCCGGGACCGATGCTCAGCCCTAAATAGAAAGAAAGAAAAAATAAAAAATAAAAATCCACGCAGTAAGTATTAAAATAAAATTGTCAAATAAACAATTTTTACAGGTTTAATCAGTAACCAGTTATCATATTTCTAATAATATAACATATTTCAAAAAAATTTTATACTAGAACGACAAATAAACTGCAAAAAAAGTTCGTTTACTAACTTTAAAAAAATTCGTTTACTAACTTGAAAATTTTGTAAAAGTAGAGTAATAAACTTAACCCAAAAAGTTACCCCGGTGTTATATTTTAAAGCTACAGGTACGTAACTTTTCATATAAAATGAGTTAACAAGTTTAATTTACCCCACCAAAACATATTTTATCATTGTTACATTCCAAAATCACATGACTTGAGTACTCCTAGCATATCCTTTGCTTCCATTAGCATACCAAACATAAGAAATCAAGAACCCAAGACTAATGCTTATAGACAAAAGTAAGGAAAAAAACATACATATGCTTTTCTTTACGACTTCAATGTGGGTCACTTCAAATCCCTGTAAAATATGTATTTTTGTCATTGGCTTTAACAAAAACATCTGGACTTATTATTATTTTTCAAGGTCAGTTGCTTTTTCAACGGTTCTTATTAATCTTCACATAATTATATAACAACCCTTTTGTCTATAAGCATTAGTAACTGTGTATGTGTGTGTTTTAGTGTGTGAAAATGTATGGGTGTTTGGGTATAGCTGATCTTGGGGTTTTAACACAGTTTTCTTGTAAAGATTCATCACTGGTAAATAAAGCTGTTTAATTTATTGTTTTTTTTAGCATTTTGTTACATTTTTAGAAATGGGTTTTGCTTTATGATTATGATTAGCTATTAGGATTTTGTTCATTGTATATCTTTGTTGGATATGATTGTTTGGCTTTTTTGTTATGTTGTTAGAACAGCATTGATTCCTAGACTTGATTAGGGGTTTAATCAAGATTTTATATTGGTTAAGAAAATTTGGAAAAACTTATTTGGCTTTCAAGTTAAGCTTATGATTAGCTCATAAGCAAAAAAAGTAGGCTTTACGATCTTTTCCAAATCTGCATATGCTCATAAGCCAGGCAGCCCGTTATATAAGCGAATGCAAACGCCAGCTAATTTTCAGCTTATGAGTTTTATTTGTTCGGTTTATTTTTCATAAGCCAATATTTCTAAGCTATGAGCTTATTATGACTAAAAATTGCAAAATTATCTCATAAGCTGAAAAAAAACCCGAAAGACATAGGATTATGAAAATAAACCGAAAAATAAGCTCGTATATTTGATTAATGGGTAAAAGGTAAATATACTCTATATACTATCCGTCATAACTCATTATGCTTAACCAACGTCGAATATAGTCAATCTACACTTTTGAATTTGTTTGTTGAGGGTAATTTGGTAATTTCGCACATCTTCATCTTCTTCATTTATTTCTTCCAGATTTATATTTTCTTTTTTAAGAGCTGGTTTTTAGTTTGACATTGAGTTGGGCTGGGTTTACAATCCAAACTGGAAAAACAACTCATATATAAAGTCTAGCTTTTAGTTCACCACTTTCTATCTAGATTTATATTATAAAAATTATGTAATGTTTGTCTACATCTTAAGAGTCTGAACACTTAGGTTTTGAAGATTGACCTAATCCGAGCAATATAGCCACCAGATGTTAGTACAGCTTAGAATTCATTTTCCCTTTAATATATATTGTGATGGTGATGTTGGCGCCGAAAAGCGTTGACTGGTGGTGGTCTAAAGTATATAGAGTATATTAAGATGACAATAGTGCTGTGATAAGTGGAAGTGGTGGTTGCGGTTAAAAGTGGTGGTGGTGACGACCGGAAGTGGTGGTGGTGACGACCGGAAGTGGCGGTGGTGCTGGTGGCCGGAAGTGGCGGTAAAGGCTGGTGAAGAAGACAAAGGGTATTTAAGTCTTTTCATGTGAGAGGGGTGGGCCCAGTTATGTATAATGACCCGTTAACGGTAAACAATGTTAAGTTAAATGACAATATATTTTGTAGGTTAAACATAATGCATTATGATGTATAGTACATAGAGTATATTTAGCTTTTACCCTTGATTAATTTAACATTATCTCTAGCGGATTTGGGTTTGCTTGCGTATATTTGATGCAAAGTGATCGGTGTCAATAATGCATCTATCTTTTAGTCAAAAAGTTTGCTTCATCAAAAGCTCATTTAGTGTTTTAGTCAAGATTCTTCAGTCTTGCTAAGATTCTGCTCGGTTGTTCATATCTGTAAATTCTCTTCACATTTTTTTTGATCACTCACTACATATGTTTGCTGCAAATGGTTACTCTGCAATTTAGGTGTTTGATTGTAGAACTTAGCTTCATAAAGTTATATCATTTTGTTTGATTACATTCTTCATGTTTCATATTCGGCATTTTATTTATTTATTTATTTATTTCATTGCATTCCGTTTAGATGTTTATTTGGAGGTTGTAGTATTGTCTGTTTTTTATACATTGGTAGTCGCAGTCAAGCCGGTTATTTATCAACTTTAAAATCACAAATTCTTTTACTAAAACATAAATATTTTAGTTATTACTTAATACCCTTTTGGTCCTTCAAATCACAGCATATATTGTCTATTGTAGATGATAGCAGTCACCAAATTTGACCATGACAGTCAAATTATATCTTTAGACATAGATTGGAGGCCTGATTATGTATGTTTTATGTCTTTTTCTTAGCATGTCCCGATGTCCGTATCACTTGCTTATTCACTTGTATTTCAAAGTTCTTTACAAATATGAAACAAAGCTGATTGTTCTAATAATCTGGAAAGCAAATTTTGAGGTGTTTTCATATGGTGTTTAATTTTTGCTGGAGGTCTTAAGTTATATTCACTGCATGCTTGAAAATGTAAATGCAAGTCTAAATATAAGAAAAGCTCGTGCCTTGATATTTTAAAATCCCCTAACATAATCATAATCACAAATATTGTTTAGTCAATTAATTATAAGCTAACATCAGGTCCTTTCTTGTCATTTGGCTATTCCTATAACAGGCCACTGGAAGCAACTTGATTGTCACTCCCCATCAGCTTGCAAGACTTAGCGCGGGACCCAGAAAACTGGAGGTCAGCTCCAGACATATTCGTACACGAAGATTGTTATCGACTCAAACAAGAGTAGTAAGTTTCAAGTTAGAATTATTTCCTCTTCTTTTTCCTACATCTCCATTGCATTTTATTGATTTTAGTCCAACACCTAAAATGGATTCTACGGTTTCTGGTCATGTACGAATGTATTGATTCATGTTTTGGCACCCCATGAAATTATGACATTTCTTCTTTATGCAGAGCTAAAATGGCTTATTTGGCCACCATCATCTGTTAGTCTTATTTTTGAAATGCCATTTTTTTCAGGCAAAACATGATTATGCTCTTGTGCCTGATGAACTTTCAGCAATGACAAGCATAAAAACAGACTCAAACAATTTAAGAATCATGGAATTAGATCCTGGCTTAGAACCATTCAAAGATCACTTAGAATATAGAATGAAGCGATTCACTGAACAGAAAATGCTTATTGATCAGAATGAAGGAAGCCTTGAAGAATTTGCAAAAGGTAAACAAAACAAAATTTTGTAACTCATAGTATAAAAAGAGTGTTTGATTGTAGTCGAATGTCTGAACTACTCTTTAATAATGACATAAATTTGTGAACTGGTTAAAGAAACAGCATCTTACTCATACTAATTATGATATGTTAGGTTATCTGAAATTTGGGCTTAACAGAGAAGAAGGGAATGTTGTCTATCGCGAATGGGCCCCAGCTGCTGAGTATGTTCTTCACAGTGTTTCTGTACAACCTTTTTGGTTAGAGGTGGCAAAACTGGGTGTCAATCGGGTTGGGTAATGGGTCAAAAACTGCTGTTTTTTTTGGTACGGGTTGATCTGAAACAATTTTTGACGATATTTTAATCTGTGCCAAATATGATTGTAAAAACTTTTATAATTTCAAGAATGACCTGTTTTTTTAGTCAAATGACTTTGGAGGTTTTACAATTTAACCCTTTTGACCATAAATTATAAATAACCTGACCCTAGTCTTTTATAAGCAAACGGGTCGAAATTTCCACCTCCATTTTTGCTGCAAATGATTTGTTTAAAATGCTGATCTGGGCCAGCTTAATACATGAGCAGGGAAGCACAACTGATCGGGGATTTTAATGGATGGGATGGGTCAAACCATAAGATGGAGAAAAATCAGTTTGGAGTGTGGACCATCAAGATTCCTGATGTCAATGGAACTTCAGCTATTCCTCATAATTCAAGGGTCAAATTCAGATTCAAGCACAACAATGGAGTTTGGGTTGATCGGATCCCAGCTTGGATAAAGTATGCCATTGTCGACTCTTCAAAATTTGCTGCTCCTTATGATGGCGTTTATTGGGACCCACCAGCTTCAGAAAGGTAGATAACATTATTCGTATTATACTTCATCCTGAACTTGACCATCTTGACCATCTACTTCTGTAACTATGATGATTCATCACTCAAAATTGGAGTTTTATCTGATATGAAACATTCAATGCAGGTATAAATTTAACTACCCCCGTCCACCAAAGCCTGATGCACCACGAATATACGAGGCTCATGTCGGGATGAGCAGTTCCGAAGCTAAAGTAAATTCATACCGAGAGTTTGCAGACAATGTTTTACCTCGGATTCATGCCAACAACTACAACACCGTCCAATTAATGGCTATAATGGAGCATTCTTATTACGGGTCATTCGGTTATCATGTCACAAACTTTTTTGCAGTAAGTAGTAGATCAGGAACACCTGAAGACCTCAAATATTTAATAGATAAAGCGCATAGCTTAGGTATACGAGTGTTAATGGATGTGGTTCACAGCCATGTAAGTAACAATGTCACAGACGGGCTTAACGGATTTGATGTGGGTCAGGGTACCCAAGATTCCTACTTTCATACTGGGGACCGCGGGTATCATACTCAATGGGATAGTAGGCTTTTCAACTATTCAAATTGGGAAGTTCTTCGTTTTCTTTTATCAAATTTGGTGTGGTGGATTGAAGAGTTTAAATTTGACGGGTTTCGCTTTGATGGGGTAACATCTATGTTATATCATCATCATGGAATTAACATGGCATTTACGGGTGATTATAATGAGTATTTTAGCGAATCCACTGATGTTGATGCTGTGGTTTATATGATGCTTGCAAATGATTTGATTCATTCGTTGTTTCCTGATGCAACTGTGATTGCTGAAGATGTTTCTGGGATGCCGGGTCTTGGTAGGCCAGTGGATGAAGGTGGGGTTGGGTTTGATTATCGGTTAGCTATGGGGATTCCGGATAAATGGATTGATTATGTGAAGAATAAGAATGAGGATGAATGGTCAATGAATGATATATCGAGAAGTTTGACTAACCGGAGGTACACTGAGAAATGTGTTGCTTATGCTGAAAGTCATGATCAGGTACAAATAAGTACTTATGTTACATTGCTATGTTAACTTTAAGAATGGGCCCGCAAAATGAAAATTGGTAGATAGATTAAAATCCATTTTGGGTTGTCTAAACTCTGATAATAGCAACTTTTTTTTATGTTAATTAAAAAAATAAATAAATAAATAAATAAATAAATAAATCCAGAATCTACCTATTTGCCTATTAACAGTGTTTACTAGTTTTTGTAAATATATAGTTTTGTTCATAAGCTTGTTTACATTTTTGGTTATCAAGGGGCATTTTAGGTATTTTAATATTAGTCAAATGTTTTAGTTAGACTGCTACGCAAAATGTTTTTTGGCTAGATGAAGTAGGTGTGTTAAATTTTTTAACGGTATCAAGCCACACCCTTGAGTATCTAATTCTTGTGTGTTGCAATGATTGCAGTCGATTGTTGGAGATAAAACAATTGCATTTTTGCTTATGGACAATGAAATGTATACTGGGATGTCTTGTTTGACGGAGGCTTCACCAGTTATTGACCGTGGGATTGCACTTCACAAGGTTTGTTTTCCCTGTTTACATTTATATTACATCACAGTGTCACCATTGATGAAGTCTTCAAGGAAAAAATGATACAACTTTAACCTTTTGAGGTCAAACCTATAAGTTTTCAAATTTTAAATTTGCTTCGGATTTGCTCCGATGCAACACTAACATTTTAGTGTATCATTTGTTATATTCTATCAATATTATCTTAAGATTTCGTAAAACTTGTATCATATTTTGGAGTTTGAATGAAGTGTGTTTGACCTCTTAATTTTCATGACTCAGAGTACATGGAACCTCACCAAAAAATACAATCCCACACAATGCGGTGTTATCATCAATATACCTACATTCCAATAAACTCAAGTTATGTTTTTTTCTTCAGATGATTCATTTCATAACTATGGCATTAGGAGGAGAAGGCTACCTAAGTTTCATGGGAAACGAGGTAAATTAGCATGTGCAAGTCAAGTACATTTAATAATACTCTTTAGCAGAGTAATATTTCCGTACTTTTTGTTCTAGTTTGGCCATCCTGAGTGGATCGATTTCCCAAGAGTAGGCAATGATTGGAGCTATGATAAGTGCAGACGCCAATGGGAACTCGTCGATACCGAACACTTAAGATACAAGGTCTGCTAATAATAATATATATTTTTTTTATTATTATTATTATTATTTTTTATCTAATTGTCATAAAAGTGGGTATATTGGTCAAGAAAAATATGCAGACTATGTGTCAACTTCCCTAGATGAAAACTTTATAATCTCGTGAAACTGACCCGTTACCATTAATATATTTGTAACACTGTTGTTGACAAAATGTAGTGATTTGAACACGGGAAGTTAAAATAATGAGTTCAAGTTTCAAGGTCACGGTTAAAATTCATTTGCTGTGATCTTTGAATGCAGTTCATGAACGCTTTTGATAGAGCTATGAACTTGCTTGATGAAAAGTTTTCCTTCCTCTCATCAACCAAGCAGATTGTGAGCAGCGCAGATGAAGATGACAAGGTATAAGATTCTTATGCAACTCATCATCATGATCATCCTTATGCGATGTTTGATCTTTAAGTCAAACAACCTTTTTTTTTTTTTTTTTTTTTTTTTTAATCGGCAACTAACTATCTCACAATATATACACCACAAACTATCTCACATGTCCTAAGCAAGACTTGAACCCACAACCATTTAGTTGGGGAGCTTCTCACAAAACAAGGGATACCATTGGGACACAAGCCCTTTGGTTAAAGTCCAACAACTACGCATTCATATTTATCTTAAAACGTGGTATTGCTATTTAGTCAATATTTTTGGTTCATTGTTATGCTTGCAGGTTATCGTGTTTGAAAGGGGAGATCTAGTATTTGTTTTCAACTTTCATCCTGTTAACACGTATGATGGGTATGTGCATTGTCACCCTTCCCCATGACAATTCAACATTTGACTAAAAATGTAGTTTAATACAAGGGTTTGGATTATGAATCAATACCTTAACAGGAGCAATACCATGGGTAAATAGTAATTCTGGCTTTATACTCAAAATTCTTAGCCTTGCCAATTGTGTTATGATAGGTACAAAGTTGGTTGTGATTTGCCTGGAAAATATAAAGTTGCTCTAGACAGCGATGCGTTTGAATTCGGTGGGCATGGAAGAGTAAGTATCATTCTTTGATTATTGTTGAACTTTCTGTTCTGCAAAGTCAAATCTAGTTTTATTCGGCTTTAAAGTTGGATAAACTCATTATTTTGTTTTTCAAGGATATTTCTATTCAAATCCCTTGTATATAGTTTAAAACTTAATGCAACATGTTTCCTTTGAAACTGAAATATACTTTCTGAATGTGTGTTGAAAAGAAACATGGCCGACTTTTGAAAGTCAAATATTGGATTATGGAAGTCAAAGCTTTTCACAAAATAAAGTAAATAACTTCTAGAAAAATAATAAAATCTGGTACTTGTCAAATTCAAAATTATGTCATATCCTTTGAAATTTCATATTTAATGATTTTCATAGGGTTTCGTGTAGCAACCAAAACTATCTGTACAAGTAAAACATTTGCGTCGATATCAGATTGGAAAGAACTCATTTGACTCTGGAAAGTCAAACATCGAGTATTTGGTTTAGATGGAAGGACACATAAAAAGCCCGCTTTAATTTCAGGAAATGTTTTGCAACTATTGGCAGGTTGGTCATGATGTTGATCACTTCACTTCACCCGAAGGAACTCCCGGGGTCCCAGAAACGAACTTCAACAACCGGCCTAACTCGTTTAAAGTTCTTTCGCCACCAAGGACTTGTGTGGTAAGTACTATTAACCAGTCAAATTTTGTTGCCTCTTACATAAAAGAATAAGCCAAATTGTTATAAATCAAATGAGGTATATCTCAATTACGTCAAATTGATCACCTCATTAGCCCTCAATGTTTTTTCATATTAATAATTTGAGTTTTAAATTATTATATCAAGGTTTATTATCGGGTGGAAGAAGACATAGTGGAAGAAACTGAAGCCAGCGTCTCCCTTATTGAGGATAGCGATTTAGATGACGTCAAGATCATCAAAGAAGCAACTCCCGTCACTGAAAGCAAAGCTCAAGTTTTGGAAATATCTGAGGAAGAGAAGAAAGAAGACCACGATAACAAAAGATTAATCTGAATACCCTTGATCCTTAAGGAGAACGGTAGGAACATAATCTATAGTGTTGCTACTATCGCTGTTCCACTTATTCTGCATATCTTATTTGTGGAATCCGATCATTATCGTTCCAATCAAAACAAAATGTGCACGTAAACCATGTAACGAGTTTAAATGCTATCATAGTTGATTAGCATTCCTAGAACTTCTGTTTATACCAATTGCACTTTATTAGTTCCATTTATTTTCATCACTGGAAAGTGGAAACTAACAATCTTATGCTATTACTTTTGGACAAATCTTTATTGTCACAGCTCATAAATGACAACAATAAAATGATTTTTTTGCCAAAAAAAACACCAAGACTTATAAGTTTTTATTTTTGGGATTTGCTAACAACAACCAACCGGGTGTTGTTTAAGCATTCCTTATTTATAAAAAACACAATTAATGAACTCATATATTCCATAATTATACACTTTTAATCATTTTAAATATAGTATGTGATGTTAAATATAGAACGTTTAGAGATCATTAAATGCTAATATTTTAAATAAGGAATGCTTAAACAACACCAGTGGGTTGTTGGTAGCAAATCCCTTTATTTTTTATCTTTCAACAGTTCTAAAAACAGTTTGATATTTTAAAGAAAAACAAAGTGTCGTTAAAAAGTTAACATGAGTTGTTTTAAAGTTTGAAAAATAATAGTGTTTTTAACAGTTTGATATTTTAAAGTTTTTTTTTTAAGTTTGAAAAAAATGGTGATTTATTAGGGATCAGATGGTATAAAAATGGAGGTGCCTAATTGTCGTAACAGGCTTTAGGCAGAACACCCCATCTTGCATATTTAAATGCAAGCATTGACCACTCATCATATCCCGTCAAAACGTGCCTGAAGGATCATATTTTTTAACTTCACTCCTAATCTTATTATATAGCAACCCCACAACCTATCACTTTACTCCCACCTTCGATATGGGACAACTCATAAAAACACCCTTCAGCATAATATGAAATGAAATGGAACAGTGTTCTATAAAAATGAGGTAATTTCAACATGTCAATGAAGATCCTAAAGCCTAGCAATCTCACTTGGATTAATTTTAGTCTCAACATGTTTGATAAGACACTAATAATGTCATTCATACTTTTGAACGATTGTAACTTTTGTTAGAAATTAATCAAAGAATTGCATTGGATAGTTGCAGAACATTAATTCGATTGAATAACAGATGTGACTTTCCTATAAATGAATCAAAGCTTGCTAGCTTAGCTTATGATTCATGGAGAAGAGGGTACGTGTCAACCATCTAGCGGAAGAGTACATCTTTTCACGTAGTGCTTCTATATGTAGCTTACTTCTAAAATATGGTTGTGAATAGCTAATTCAACTATTTCATCATTTTAGCAATCGTTACTTTACTAGTTTGACTTTATTTTTGCTTTTTGCTTTTAGGAAGTTCTTGTCCATATTTCAAGTATGACTTTGAGAGAATATATTGAGTCGGAGAGACTTTTAGATCTCAGTGACTCAAATGATGTTTGTAGCTTAGATACTTTACTCGCTGATACCGCTCAATAGGGTAAAATTTATCTTCAGTTGGTCTTCGACGTTTCTGAAGCTTGTTGATAAACAAGCTTTATACAACATTCACTTACTTCTCATCAAGTAATAACTTACTCACTGATTTTTATCAGAAAGCAACTCGGACCGTTTTATGTCCAAATATTGTCAGAAACAAATTAATCAGATTTTTGGCCCTAGCATTTTCTCGAGATAGCCATCCCCCTCCAAGTCCAACCCTTCTCATCTCCAATAGCTACTATTAGTTTTCTATTTTTTCAGTTTTATGAAGATAATAAAAGTAGTTCAATTTAATTTTGTAAACAAAAAGGTTTAAAGTTTTTCTAAAAAGTAGGGATCAGATGGTATAAAAATTAGTTTGTTTTAAACTCGTTTTTAAAAAAAGTTAAGAAAATAATAGTGACTTTTTAGGGATCAGATGGTATAAAAATGGAGGTGCCCAATTGTCGTAACAGGCTTTAGGCGAACACCCCATCTCGCATTTTTTAAATGCGAGCATTGACCACTCATCATATCCCGTCAAAACGTGCCTGAAGGATCATGCTTTTTAACTTCAACCCAAGCCTTATTTTATAGTGTCACTCCAACCTATCACTTCCCTTCTACCTTCGATGTGGGAATAATCCTAACGAAGAGCAACAAGCTTTCATATCGCGAGAATTTTACTTGTTAACTCTGAAATACAATACTTCCTGAAGATTTCAAGATAGCATTATGTCAGAAACTATACCACATATCAAGACACGTATGTGAATACTGCACAGCGTCACAAATGCAACAATGAAAAAATCAAAACAAAAAGAAGTCGACAGAAAAAAAAAAAGTCGACAAGATGAAGACAAAAAAGCCAAGAATCTTTCAAAGGACGCATGATAACAATAATAACTCTGAAATACAATGATGCTTCATAAATAAACTCTTACGATAATATCGTTATTTGATTTGATTTAAAAGGTGATTATTGTTATCGGAATAATGCACGTTACGCTGGTTACTTGAGTTCATTAGTGCTAAACATGATCTTTATTACGCTCGTAATATTACTTATTGAGATCATAGGAAAAACACTTTCATTACAAACTTCTTCATGCGCGAAGCACCTACATGTCAACCCCTTAACGCGTCAACACTACTACGGTTTTCCATATAATGCGTGAAACTAGCATTTTGAAGATGGTTTGGTCATCTGCTGACCGAACCAAATCTGTTATTTTGAATGTGTGAGTGTATTGTGTGGTATTTTTGTGTGGTAGGTTTGGTTATTAAGTGAATAGAGTAAATTGTGAGGCGGTGGTGGGTGTAGTACCCAGTCTTTAAATTACTCCTCTGTGATCATATTGACCTTTTAGTGAGCGTGAGGCTCGGATGATGCAAATGTCATTTGTGAAACACATATGGGTCAACATGCATTCTTGAAGACTCGCATTCGAGGTTTGTTGCTTCACGATACTATGATAACAATCTGATACCAAAGTTGGTTAATAGAGAAAATTAGGAGAACATAGAAGGTACATTTTTGAAGACAAGCTTCACTTTTGTATATGATGAACATAAGAAAACTTTGGACTTAAGAAGCAGATTTAGCGTATTAAAGTAGCATAGGATGTGCTTCAGACTCGGATGCCAATACACAATGCGGCATACTAAGCAAAATTGTGTGGAGTGGAATATATCAGCGAACATCCGGTCAAGATGATCATCATCATTGCCCCGAATCTTCAGTCAGGAACACTCTTTAAGACATTTTCACGAGGTTTGATCCCTAAACTTGGGATCTTGGCGTAGCTACCGTAGCAGGTCGTATAAAGAACACGATTGCGGATGTTGATAATGAATCGGTTGAAGAGCTGAGAGATGAAAGGGGCAGGCCAGCTACGTTCATAAAATGTGACAAACTCAGTGGAAATGTTTTCCAAATTCCGAGACCAACATTATATAAGTACAAGTTTGTGTAATATCGGAAGTAAGGAAATTGATTTTGGATGGGGGAAACCTGTTTTGTCATGTCCTGCGAAATTTATATTCCAATATTCAAGAACATGATGATTATCATGGATTCGTGTTCCAGTGAAGGAATCGAAGTTTGTGACACTAGAAGAACAAGTAATGGATCTCGTCAAGTGTAACTCTGAGCTTCTATCATTTGCTATTTTGCTTCAATGGATCCTGGCCTTGTATAATGTATATGAATTGATCATCTGTTTTAGATTTTTAATTGGTTTAACACTGCAGTTCATGTAAGTAAATTGTCTACATATGCATTTTTATATTGGGAAGTGATTTGTACATCATTTTTTTTAGCCATCCACCACTAAATTACACCAGTGATGCACACAGTACAACACTGCTATGCATGATTTAGTGGTGGATGGCTAAAAAAAATGGTGTACAAATCACCTCCCTTTTATATTGTCTAAAGTACATTAGGTGCAAATCCAGAGGTGTTAATATTTGCTGACGTTCAAAGCTACCAATATGCCAACAGTAAAAATATTGAAATTGCTTTAGAGTTTAGAGTAATATCTCTCAAAAAAGAAGACTCAGGAGATGGTGCTGCTGCAATTCTATCAATCCCTGGAAATTTTGATAAATTATAGAACATAAAGAATGGCTGTTTATCTGTGCTTGTTACAATATGCATTTTTTTACCTGATCCATTTGTGTCGGTATGTGCAAGTATGCTACACAAGTAAACAAGCTTTAGTTTGTATGCTCATTTGTCGAGAGACAAAAAAGTGTGTCTTCGAAACATGTGGATTATGTACGTTGACGTATGAATAGAATCTACAAAATAACATTAGTAGTATTCTGCAGTACCTGCTCATAGCGATAATGTTGAATTACCGGCTAGACCATGATTAACCAGGCTGTTGCGGGTGATTGTTGATATCAGAACTTTGACCCGCTCAAAGGGTTTGTTATTTGGAACTATGTTTTCAGTCTTTGTCTCATATACTTTAGTGCAGATCTTAGCTTAGCTCTAGCTTTGCGGTCAGGAGTACATCCAGATAATATCATTTCTTCATAAACGGCTGGGACCTGAAATTTAACACCATTTTAGAGAAAGCGTTGTTGCAACTTGATTCACTATATTTTATAATTTGTGCAGAACCGATAAGCTGGATACATGATCAGAATGACTAAAATGCCCTCCTATGATAACGAGGTAAGAGATCTCGCATTGTGATAATGATAATGGGCATATAGATCATTTTAGAATATAAATTTGCCAAAAAAAATGACAGAGAGAGCATGTCATATGACCTTTGTTCAGATACATGGTCCAACATTGACTTTTCAGAGTCATACTAATGTTAACCAAATTCAAATTTGCAATAACAGCACTGATAAACACTTGATGTTAAGCGGAATTGTATTGGTATTTTACCCAAATACATAAAATACTTTTTCATTTGACTTATAGAGGCCAATTGATGTCTTAACTGTCTCGAAATGATTACTTATGATTACCAAATGTAGAGATATAGAATATTCGAGAAAGGAAATTACTAAATTTATTTTCTGACGTATAGAGATATAATGAATATAGACATCAATTATAAAATTAATACCCAAATGATGGTTTTGAAAGAGTACAGATACCATACCTCTTCAAATTTCTCCACACGAATTAAGGCTTTCATAAGAGTAGTGTATGTGACTACATCTGGTTTTAGGTCCTGTAGTTGGGAAATAACACATTGATATTCATAAGTAGATACAATATTAAGATAAATCCAGAAATGAGGTTTTGTGGACACTTACATTTTCCTTCATTGATCGTAAAACTGCAAAGGCTTCAGCGTCTCTCCTATCTTCGCAGAAAGCATTTATTAAGGCATTAAGAGCTAAATTACTAGGCTTCAAACCATCACTTCTCATGACCCTAAATGCATTCAGTGCCTCCTCAGATAGACCCTGCTCAATAAACAAATTTCAGTGTAAAAGAGAAGTTTTACATTCTGCACATTAACCATTTTCATTTTGTGGATCCCATTAAGAAGATATAAAAGAAATGATTATATGATTGTGAGTTGATGTGAAGAAAGGGCAGATCTGCTTTAGGGTATTTCGTCAAGTAGATCGCCCTGATGTGCAGAGAAATGCAAACAGGACCCACATGATGACAAAGAGCTTTGAATTTAAGAAGAAAGGTATACATAAATCTGAACTAAACTAGTCAACTACAAACGTGACCACAAAGTCAAAGTGACATTCTTGAAGAAATTTTACACCCTTCTTTGATTGTAACTATTTAGTTCATATAGGAAAATGTAAGCCTCCAGCACTCGGATTGTAACTATTTAGTTCATATCTATGCTTAAAAATTGAGATTTGATGTGGTTTCGTCATGCTTTAGAGTAATTACAACTTCCTTCCAAAACAAATACAACACTTCAATTTTCATAATGTCCCACTTCTACGTCTACTTCTTGAGGAAGTTTCATACAATGCACTTATTCGCAAAAAAAGTCTCAATTTTCTTTTCTCACCAATGAGGGCATTTAGATATTTAACTAGTAGTCAAACACTCCCTTAATTATGTGTAATCAATTACGTAAATTTGCGCGAAAAGGAGCACTACTGTACTCAAAATGTATATCCTATCTAGGAATGGGCTAATTATTGGGATCGTTAATAACTAAACATGGCAGAAAAAGGAACTTATGTTCATAATTAAAAATACTTGGTATTGGATAGTAAAAATACCCTTTGAGCGTAGGCGTTAATCAGAGCATTATAAATAGTTGATGTCGGCTTCAAACCAGCAGATTTCATATCCTCCAAACACTCAGTAGCATCAATAAACCTCCCAGACCGTCCATATATATCAACTAGCGTAGTATACGTTATCACGTTAGGCTGCAAACCTTCACTTTTCATCTTCCTCAACAAGCTCCTCACCCCCTCCCACCTCTCTTGTTCCCCAAACGACTTAATCATAATATTATACGTCGCAACACAAGGCAAACACCCACTTTTCTGCATTTCATCAAACAACTCCTCTGCTTTACTATGATACCCACATTTACAATGACAATCTATGAGCGTATTCCAGGTAACAGTATCCGGTTCAATCCCGTCATTTCTCATCCTCTCCAATATCTCCAATGCATTATCAAGACAATTATACTTCCCAAACGTATCAATCATCACATTATAAAACTGTCTATCCGGTTTCACACCACACTTCTGCATCTCCTTCAAAACCTGAAACAAACGTTGCCACTCACCTCTATCACGATACCCCACCAAAATCCTACAAAAAACATACGAACTCGCCTTCACATTATTCTCCTCCATCTCCTTCAACACAATCCTCGCACTCTCCCACCTACCCGCATTCCCATACGCCTCAATCAAAAGACTATATGTATACTCATCCGGCATCACTCCATTCCTTTCCATCTCATTAACCACCCACTCCGCATCCCTCAGACACCCCTTATTCACATACGCTTTCAACACACCGTTATACGCTCTAGTCCTCGGCCTCAACCCCCCATCCTTAATCTCCTCAAAAACCGCCTCGGCCTCCTCAGCTCTCCCCAAACTCCCCAACTCCGAAATAACAGAAACAACAGTCGACGTTTTGACACTCAACCCATTCCCTTGAATCACGCCTAAAAAATACATGGCCTTATCGACATCTCCACATTTAACAAACCCTATCACGATATCATTCAACAGTTGCACATCTAACTCTACACCATCCGACACCATTTCATCATACAATTTCTCCAACAACCTCGACTCAATCTTATCGCTACGAATCAACGACTGAATAATCAAACTATAATTCACAAAATCGGACCGATACCCCTCCCCTCGCATCTTATTCATCAAAATAACCGCTTTCTCCAAATCATCGTTACGCGCACACGCGCCGATTAAAACATTATAGGTCAGCGGCGTAACCGCGTGTTTCTGCGAATGCAAGTAACATTCGTATATCATTTCGGCGCGTGAGAGCGCGTGCACCATTATCGAGTACATAAATTCATACGCGCAACACAAATTATACCTATCAAGCCAGTCAACAAGCGCGTGAGTAGTTGAAACTGAGTCAGATGACGTGGACACAGTTTTGAGTAGGTAATGCCAGAGTGAGGGTGGAACTGATCGGTAAGAGTCAGCGAGTTGTGACTCAGTGAGCTGTGATAACTCGGTGCCGGAGAGGAAGTCGAGGAGTGGAGTGAAGTCGTACTGAGGGTGAGTGTGGGTGAAGATGTCATCTTCGTGCGTGGTGACGTCATCGTGTAGTGTGATGACGTCATGTTCTGATAAGGTGAGGGATGAGCGCGGAAATGTGTGGTTATGGGGGAGTGAAATGCGGTGGTGGAGGAAGCGCGTGGTGGTGGTGAGAGTGGTGGTTGATGGTGGTGGGAGGAGGAGGGTGTTCATTTTTTTTTTTGAAGGTGAGGGAAACTGGTGGTTGGGAACATGGTGACAGTTTTATCCGTTGAGGATAGTTATACATTTTAGTCCCTTGCCTCTTGATGGATATCAAATTACCCCTTCATTCCTAATTTTTTTTTTAACGTTATTCGAGTCTTTAACTCAAATGTATGGCGTAACAGATATACTTTCGTGACTTTTTCGACCTTTTATGTAGCCAACTCTGAATGTGCAAGATTTGAACCCAAAAGCTCTTGTGCGGAGATCAAGTGTCATACACTCATAGGCGGACCCAGGATTCTAAGTCATCAGATGCACAAAATTTTTTCTCGAGAATAAAATAAAGAAAAAGTGAAAAAAATGTACGATTTATTAAAAATAGTAAACAAATTAAGAAGACATATATTTCTTTTAATATATTAGTCAACTAACTAAACACGACATGTATGTGTGTGACACAAAATTTTGAGACCATGTTCATTTAGGAGAAATCAGTATTTTTAACAAAAATTTACGCTAGCCGAAAAACATTCATTGAGTTTTCGTGAACCTACGGAAACCCCTAACGCCACCCCTGCATACACTATGCTCTTGCAAGTAGTAACGGTGAGATTAAAAGGAATGATGCCACCAAACTAGTTCTAAGTATGAGACATTCACTCTTTGATGAATGTACTCGAGCTGTAAACCAATTTGGCTACCATGCGGTTGTTATTGAATTGAAGTATGCTTTGTTAGTGAAGTATCTATATGTATACTACTTTATAATACATTTAGGACATGCTATTAATAGAAGGCTTAAAATTTCAGATTCAACATCTTACTTATAATAGAAATATTTGTATTAGTTTTCAATTCAGCCTAAATTGTCTATAATACTATAAGATTGAGTCCCTAAATTTAATGTGGAGTTATGATGATAGAGTTTGTAGAGTTAGAAACAAGTTGGAGTCGTTTAGTAGTTGCATAAAGTACAAGATAGCTAATGCTCGGAATTCAATGCAGCCTCATAATAACTATACAATCATGAAAGGAGATGAAGTGCAAAGGTTGGCCGAATTGATCACATGACATTTAGTATAGAATTAAAAGTCGGTTAGATGAAGTGCAAGGGTTGTGAAAGGTTGCAAAAATAATTAATGATTTAACCTAATTCATGCCTATATAAACCTGCCAATATCACATTTGGTATGTACATTTGAAGATGATTCACACATTTTTTAGATCTTTGATTATTGGTAGCGGTATGTAAATTCTCTTTTGCAACATTTTGGAGATAATTCACAAATCTTTTAGATCTTTGTAATTAACTTGGTCTTCTTTTTTTCTTAATTTAGTTATAATACGCAGGTACCATGAAAATCACACAAAATCATGCATGCTCAGATAAATGGAACCAAAGATTGAGATACCAACTATTTTCTTTGTTTCTTACATATTTAGGTGATTGTCATAGATAAACATATATATAGATATATGTATTATGTTTATGCATTTTCATATACAAGTAATTTATGTGCGTTTTCTATTGATGTAGCTTACATGTACGAATTGAAATAAGAAATTGTGCACGAACATGTATGTAAAGCAACATTTAAATGGTTAAATGACACTTTTTAGCGTGATTAGTTTATGTAAGTAGTTGCTTTCTAATGCTCTTTGAGAAATATTAGAATGAATTTATCATGTGCAATTAAATTATTATTGAAAAGAAGAAGGTCGCGCATCGCAAAGTGTTTTCTTTTTCTATATATAGAATCATTAGTGGGAAACCAATATTTATGCGCATTAAATGAGTTTGTCATAATAGCAAACTACGATATATTAAAAATAGAAAGGAAAAAATACATAATTTTGACTTAAATCCGTTTGTAAATTATAAATCAAATAAAAAAGTTGAGTTTTAAACTTAAGCAAAACTTCAAGCTTTTATCGAAAAACAAAACCGGTGCATTTAATGTGAAGTATATACAACATCAAGATGGAAGTGTAAGGCTTGCCGGAATTTATCACATGATATTTAGTAATTAGTATAGAATTAGTCGGTTATGGATTGAGATGAAATTGAAAAGGTTGAATGAATAATTGATGATTTAACCTAATGCAATATATATAGATATATGTACTGTATTATGTTGATGCATTTTCATATACAAGTACTTTATGTGTGTTTTCTATTGATGTAGCCCACATGTGCGAATTGATTAAAGAAAATGTGCACGAGCATGTATGTAAAGCAACATTTAAATGTTTAAATGATATTCCCTTCGTCCCAAATTATAAGTCCATTTTTAATTTGCACAAAATTTAATAAAATTCCACTAACTAATCTATACACCAATCAAATAAATTCTCTCTCCACTAAAGTGTGTTGTGATTTGTTGAAATTGAAAATGGACAAGTATTTTGGGACACCCAAAAGTAAGAAAATGGACTTATAATATGGGACGGAGGGAGTACTTTTTAGCATGATTAGTTTAAGTAAGCATACAACTTGAATAATGAATATTAAATAAAAAGTACATAATTTTTGCTCAAACCCATTTGTAAATTAAAAAATTCTATAATACTATAAGATTCGGTCCTATAACTTAATGTGGAGGCGTCAAGATTGCATAGGGTACAAGATAGCTAATGCTCGAAATTCAATGCAGCCTCATAATAACTATACAATCATGAAAGGAGATGAAGTGCATGGGTTGCCCGAATTGATCACATGGAATTTAGTATAGAATTAAAATTTGGTTAGATGAAGTGCAAGGGTTGCGAAATGTTGCATAACCTAATTCATGCCTATATAAACCAGCCAAAATCACATTTAGTATGTACATTTGAAGACGATTCACACATCTTTTAGATCTTTGATTGTTGGTAGCGGTATGTAAATTCTCTTTTGCAACATTTTGGAGATGATTCACACATCTTTTAGATCTTTGTAATTAACTTGGTCTTCTTTTTTTCTTAATTTAGTTATCATACGTAGGTACCATGAAAATCACACAAGATAATGCATGCTCAGATAAATGGAACCAAAGACTAAGATACCAACTATTTTCTTTGTTTCTTATATATTTAGATGATTGTTATAGATAAGCATATATATAGATATATGTATTATGTTAATGCATTTTCATATACAAGTAATTTATGTGCGTTTTCTATTGATGTAGCTCATATGTGCGAATTGATTCAAGAAAATGTGCACGAGCATGTATGTAAAGAAACATTTAAATCGTTAAATGATACTTTTTAGCGTGATTAGTTTATGTAAGTAGTTGCTTTCGAATGCTCTTTGAGAAATATTAGAATGAATTTATTGTGTGCAATTGAATTATTATTGAAAAGAAGAAGGTCCGCGCATCGCAAATTGTTTTCTTTTTCTATATGTAGAATCATTAGTGACAAACCAATATTTACGCACATTAAATGAGTTTGCCATAATAGCAAATACGACATATTAAAAATATCACATTGACTAACGAATAAAAAGGAAAAAAATACATAATTTTGACTTAAAGCGTTTGTAGATTATAATATCAAATAAAAAAGTTGAGTTTTAAACATAAACAAAAGTTCAAACTTTTATCGAAAAACAAAACCGGTGCATTTAATGTGAAGTATATACAACATCGAGATGGAAGTGTAAAGCTTGCCGGGATTGATCACATGATATTTAGTAATTAGTATAGAATTAAAAGTTGGTTATAGATTGAGATGTAGTTGAAAAGGTTGTAAGAGTAATTGATGATTTAACCTAATGCAATATATATAGATATATGTATTATGTTAATGCATTTTCATATACAAGTAATTTATGTGTGTTTTCTAATTGATGATGTAGCTCACATGTGCGAATTGATTCAAGAAAATGTGCACGAGCATGTATGTAAAGTAACATTTAAATGGTTAAATGATATTTTTTAGCGTGATTAATTTATGTAAGCAAGCAACTTGAATAATGAATATAAAAGAAAAAGTACATAATTTTTGCTTGAACTCATTTGTTAATTAAAAAAAATAAGTTTAATACATAATAGTGGAGTCCAAAGGTTTTAGAAATTATTAATAGTGTGTTAATTAATATTCATTTGGTTAGCTATTTAAAATTGAGTTTATTGATAAAATTTATTAATATTGGTTAGACTTCAATGTTAATTTTCAATGAAATTAGTTGTACAATAAAATGAGATGAAGCTAAAAAGGTTTGTAACGATTTTTATACAGTGGAATTATTATATATACATTATTACACAAACTTTAACTTACAAACTTAATAAACAAAATATTTAACGCACATTAAACTATGACCAATTAGATAGACCCCATGTGCTTCATATTACCATGCAAAAACCATCGAATGGACAAGTATTGTAGGGCAAATAAGTAATAGGCTAAAAGAAACAAAATCATCACAACTTAATAACCAAAAGCCCGTTTATAAATTACAACACCACAAAACCAAAACAACATCAAACATTTTTATATTTTTATACAAGAAAGTCAAAATGTTTCATACAACATACCAAACAATACTTAAGTATACACTCACCAATATACAGAAAGAATACACGATTAACAATTAGATTGTCAGCCCGTGCGTAGCACGGGTTCTGCCTGCCTCGTAACAATAAACAATACACTTTCCGAACTGTTATTAAAGGGTAAGTTTTTATCACATTCGGAGGTTTTAGATTCTAATTCCTAGAATCATATTTAGTGTGATATGCTAGGTCATCAATTTTAGATGAAGCAAGAGTTGGCCTCGAAGGATTGCAATTTGTTATTGTTGTTACTGATGCTGTTGTTGATGCCGGAGATATTGTTGAAAAAGATTAAAATTATAGTTATTTTTTGTAGTGGTAGTGGTATTTGATATGCCATAATTATGAAAAATAATCTCTAAAATCTTTTAAAAGCTAGTTTTAAGAATTTATTTTCTAAAATAATCCACAGTTTTTGTCATCTAAACAAAAATTATGTTTTAATCAAAGCTTATGTTCAACAAAAAAATCGTAAACTTTTATAATCTTTCACAAACTCTCGCGATAAACATGCCCTAATCTTCAGCGTGGATGCAGTAGAAATTTCATAGCTATTTTTTTGTTTTTCTTTTTTATTTTTTTTTTTATTTTTTTTTTTATTTTATTATTATTTTTTTTTTGGATATCTGATGATCACACTAATTTTTTGGAGTGAAAATTACGCATCCGATTTCATTGGTTTGGTTTTGTAAATTTCATGACAGTAGTTGATATATATAATTTTTCGCATCTTCAGAAAAAAAAATATGATAAAATACAAAGTGAATAGAAAATATCAAAATTTTAATGTATAAATTGCAATATACAAAAGCTACATATACAGATTTTTTTTTCTTCATTAATTCGAGTTTTTAGATACAACGAATAAACTGAAAATGACTCCGTGGTGTGTACTAACTTGGTGCTACAACAAACTATCATTCATTTGTTTGCTCAACTTAATTCCGAAACTAGACATGTTTTGAAAATATAACTCGTGTCATTTAAAAAAAACACATCTAGATATCATAACTATTTAATACAAGTTTTAAATGATTTAATAAGCAACAATAATTGGTTGGATTTTAAGCATTAGTCAAAGGAAGCATGTAACAAAATTTGATAAAGAAAAGACTAAACATGAACATGAGCATGTAGTAGTGGACAGATAGTACTGTACTATTCATAGTGTGTGTGTGTGAGGATTTTGACTATGACAAGCTAACAACTTTTCTGTGCATAAAGAAAGATCCAACGGCGTTGACACTTGACACGAATTATAAGTAGTCCCTTGTCTAATCACTGTAAAAACGAGCATCATTTGCTACCCAACGTATATATTTCAACAAAAAAAAAAGAAAAAAAAAAATATAGATGGGCTTAATAAATAAGCTTAACCGTGGACCTACCGCATTAATAACTTGTACATTTGTGTAACAAGTTATTAATGCGGTAGGTCCACGGTTAGGCCTATTTATTAGGTCCATGTATCACATCTCATATTTCTATAGGAAAATGATTAATAGACCTAATAAGAGACTTAATGCTTAAATAACTTGTACAGTGCATGTACTGTACAAGTTATTTAAGCATTAGGTCTCTTATTAGGTCCATCTATCAAGGTTCATTTCTATATTATGTTGTCAAATGTGCATTATAATGTTGAGAAATTATAATCCTTGTTATGCAGTTACTCACATAATCTTGATACGTGACACAATTAACAGTTTAAATGTGAAAAAAAAATGACTAGTGAAAAAACGCGTATTATATTTTTGTGTAGTTAGAAAGATAAGTAGTTATCACAACTTGTTGTGATAGTTTCTTTTACTACATTGACACCTTTAGATATATATAGAACACCTATTACTTTTAGTCACATGTCAGGAAAATGTCATTAAGGGAAAAAAAATGTGTCACTAAAATCGAAGAACAAACCGAAAAAGCAAGAGCGCTAGGTGCAATGGCAATTCAATAATTGTTATTGTGTTGTCACCTCAGTACGCACCCAATAACACCACTATAACTAAAACTCCCTTCCTAACTATAAATGTTATAGACGGAAGTGAGTCTCGTAACACACCATCAAAAATACTCCTCTCACTCACAAAAAAACCAACAACGCTCTGTTAATGGCCGGCTAAGGGACGAACGACGAGCGAATGGCGTGCACCCTGGTACAGAATGAAGGCGCCAATGGGAAAAAAGAACCCTATGGCGGGTTGTTCGCCACTGCACCATGTGATTTAAGGAGAAAATGGGTTGTGCAGTACTATGGTAAAACTTAATTTTTATGGTTATTCTGCTAAAAGAATCAAAAAAATGGTTATTTCAATTATTTTCATAAAAAAAGTTCCTATAGAAGTCTTTAGTCTTTATTCTTTAATCTATGTATTGTATTTTTTTTGTTGTGTGGGGGGAGGTTGGTTATATACTTATATGTATTCCCTTAAAAGGATATTGACACCCCTTTATGTTATTTATTTGTTTTTTTATGTAATTTTATTTTTGTTATAAAACTATAGAAATGAAAGTATGGAACATAAAATATGAAAAGTATTAAAAGACAAGAAACACGGAACAAAAATGATAAAAAACTGTTTTTCTTGTCAACAGATTGAGTGATCATGAGTGAGGAGGGTGCCATTGACCACTAGGTGGGGTACCAATAACAATACCTTGTTATTGTTATTGTTATTGTTATTTGTGTGTGTCAAGTTTGCATAAAAATAGTTTTAGGCTACAAAGTTACTTTTTGCATACAGTTAGAACATCAATCGTGGTTGAAATGACTGTTGTTCACAACTGTGTTACTTCAGCATGATATCACCGTATTCTTTCATCACTTTCTTTTTCACTAGTTATATCCTACGATTCTGGATTATACGTGTTGAATCAAAATAACGCCTTTGCTTATTTTGGTTTTATTTATTGGTTCAAAAAATGTTGTTTTTATTTATTACTCTCATAATCTCAACATATAAGTCAGTTTAACATTTTCTTTCTGTAACAATAACTATTGACATATACCATAAATTAGGGAGGTGTTTGTTATTGCATTTTGAGCATGCTTATCTACTTATTGTGTTTCAAAAATGGAGATAATCTAAAATGAAGTGTTTGGTAATGCAAGTGAAAAATCACTTATTTGCGTTTCAAAAGACGCAAAACGTGGTTTTGCAAAAATAACAAGGAGACATGCAGTTTGAAAGCGTGGTTTTGCAAAAGCAATAAATGAAAACGTGGTTTTTCAATAAGCAATCCCAAACACCCCTTAGATCATAACATATCTATCTCATTTCATCATTAGGATTATTTTTGCTTAGTTAACAAGTCACAAAATATTTGTATTAATATATGATGAGTTGATGACTATACTCTTGAAGATGCTTTAGTTTATAGATTTGAATTTATCACATGATGGTAATAATGACCAAAAGTGCCTCCAAAATCATCACATATGTGGCTTTTCAACACGCATGATGTACGGACGTATTGCAAAAAAAATCTTCAAAAGGATGGTTTTGTATTATTTAATTGAAAGTTTAAAATCAATAGAATTGGCTAAACTTTGAATTCATAAATGTAAATTGGTAAGGTGAAAAATTACCTTTTTCTAAAGGTCATTTAACCCATAATTTTATGTACTTGTATTGTTTACTCTTTAAAATTCTTTTTATTTGACTTTTAGGTCTTTGATTGTGCATTTTTTTTAAAACTAACAAGTTTTATACTCATTTGAAAGAATAATGGCAAAAAAAGACAAAAGTTTTAAAGTGTGACAGGCAACCCTGACGACGTCACTAGTATTGCCCAGAAAATGAATTTTTGCAATTTTTCATGATCGGTCAATGTGTGAAAACGAGCATGGTGACAACGTCACAACCCCTTAATGACACCGTCACAGCCTAGAAGCTGGCGCCTCTAAGTGAAGTCAGTGGAAAAAAGCCTAAGTCGATGACTAGGTGACGACGTCACAACCAAAGGCTGACGCCGTCACACCTGGTTTTCTAAATATATTCTTGGCCTTTTTTTTTTTTTTTTTTTTTTTTTTTTTTTTTTTCGTGTATAATTTTTGAGAAACTAACCCTAGACGATTTTGATGAGTTTTTAACTCCTTTTCTGCATTGTAAATATCCCATAACATCAAGATACGTTATAATGTTAATCATTCAATCATGCTTATCGTTCTATGCTTGCTTGTCCCGTGTTTGCTATTGGCTAATTCAATTAGTTTCTATCTAGATGCATAAAACTTGTTAGTGTAATAATTATTTCTATTGTTTTCTTGATTGGTGAATGCGATTACTTGGTTAAAAACTGGTTAGGAACCGCCTAGCTTGAACGTTAACTAAAAGTAACTAATTAAGCATTTATAGTTAGATGTTTAATTAGGTTGGATATATATTGCGTGCTTTTAGCTATTTTGTGTAAGCTTCAATTTATAGGGCTGGTCAATAGCCTATTTGCATAGATGTATACTTGACCAATACACGCCAGTAAATAAAGAATATTTACCATTACACTACTTAAGGCGTGACAATAACAGGTTTAGTTAGATCACTAGTAAGGAGTAGTGCAGCCTAGATAAATATGTTTTCCCAATATATAAATTCAAACCAAAATTTACTTTTCTTGCAATTATGTTAATATTAGTTTTAAATCAAATCTCAAAACCTTCGATATTTTACCTTCTTTCAATTATACATAAAATACCAAAATAATCTTATGTCGTCTTTTAGATCAGTTCGTCATACTTTACGAACCCACCTAACTATTTACTTAAAGGACGATCAATTCCTTGGTCTTACTTTTACTATACTATGACGGTTATGCACACTGCTTAAGAGGTAGTAAAACTTTAGTGTTTACAACCGCATCGTAAATGGATAAGGATTTCCTTGTTCAGTTTATTTAGAGAAGATGAGTCTTCCAGTTAAATATACGAGGTTTAACCAAAGTATCGCAACACTAAACCTCACCACGATCAACCCCAATGTTTACATCATAAAGTTTGAAACTGAAACTGTATGAAACCAAGATGAAGAAGATCAAGAAATAAGTTGATGTGGATGGATAGTACATTTACCACTGGTGGTTTATGATATTAGTCCTTTGGTACAACAACTAATTAAATATAAATTTGAGTTACATTTTCTCTATATAGCCAAAAACAACATATTATTAATTTACAAGTAGTTTGTTGGGGTCCTAAAAGCTGGAGATGTCGAATTATGGGCGTCACATCTATCATTTTCACCAACTGTCTTTGAGCAAAGAAACTTGCAAACTGTAATCCATCCAACCGCGTCTTAGTTTAGAATTCGAAAGTCATTAAAAGTAAATGATTAAGTTGAATCGCTTACTGTATTTCAATTATCCAAGTTAGGTAAACATTTCTCTCAAAGATTAGACCCGTGTTGAAAAAAGGTATACAAAATCGATTAATCGCTATTTAAAAGCTAATCGGCAACCAGCCTTTCTGATTTGTGCAAATTGGCCAAACAAATCGGTCAAGGGTGGTTAACGATAGTCAATGATGATTAACGTAAACTTATTGGGAACATGCAAATCTTGGCGGAAATATCATAAACACGCTCGAAACTTCTTTTAATCACTTATAGCCGTTGTTTATATCTATTAAAAGCTGTTGGTATAAGCCAAATCTTGCCATAAATACCTAAAACTCACCAGAAATACCAAAAACTTTTCGAAAATGCTAATCCGATTAATCACCGATTAATTCCGCCTATACTGATTTCAAGCTAAAAAAAATCGACCGACCGAATACCGATTCACAATTTTTGCGACCTTCGCTCATACGATCCTCTTCTCGCTCTGACATCGCTCATACCTCACATAACCCTCGAGCATTTAAATATATAAAACATACTCGCAAACACACACACACCTCTCCCTTGCTCCTTCGTTCAACGGTTCAACCACCACCATGACCAAACCAATAAAAGATCACAAGGCTCATGCATGACAGAAACCCCCTCGTAATGTGGCTCACACATGAGACCCCTCATGCAGCCTCAGGCCTCTCGGGCACATAATGATTACCTTCACAGTAATTAGTTAAAAACAATGATTTAACTAAAAAAAGTGACTTAACAAGTTAGAGTTGTTAAAAGATTATAGATGACCGAGTCTTGTAAGAGGATGAAAATGACTCGGTACTACATTTGCAATTATAGAACATAAATTGGTTTTACCCTTTAGGTACCACATGATATGAATAATTTGGTAGTAGTATGGTCCTCGATAGAACATTGCATCAGCTCACATCAATAATTCCAAAATGTTTATGATATACATCAAAAAGTTGGTCCGACAACGTTATTGATTAATCACTCCTAACAACAAGCATAGTAGATGCAACAATTACTTCTTGTTCTTGGACTTTTTCTTAGACGGCTCACCTGCTGTTGCGATAAACATTTCAGCGTCGATTTTATCAGCAGATTTACTTTTCCCAAACTCCTTTGCTTTGTTCTGCAATATTTAACAGCTCCAATTAAAATCCAAACAAAAAAGAAACATATTAATAAAGGTGACAAATACAAATGAGATGACTTGTTATAAGGTTTACTTTTAACGGGGGTCCAACACAATAAAAAAAAACGAGCTTATGAAATAATGAATAATAACATACAAGGGAACATGTCAAATGGACCGGACAGGTTAAGAGTAAGCCAAATTATATTTTTAAGGCAGATAAAATTTTAATCATTTTTATTCAATTAAGTTAATCATCTTGCTGAAATAATATAATTATTATAATCAAAACATTATTTAGAGAAATATTTAGGCAAGCATTTTGAACCACTGCCCAATCACATTCAGTTGGCCACATACACATATTGCACATCAGATGATCTTATATATAAAAGTTACCTTCAAGGATGTAGCTATTGCTGCAATATCATCCTTCTCGTTTTTACCACCATCTTGCATTTTAGGTTCCTAAAGATCCCAAAAAAGATGTTTAGGAGAAACAGATGTATGATTATGTAAGTTATATAAAGAACATATATGATCTTAATGACTATACCTCTGGAGGCTTAAATGCTTCTTCCCTCTTGCGCTTGTTCTCTGCAGTTTTTTCTGCTTGTTTTTCCTGCCTTTCTTGCCATTGCTTTTTAGACTTCTTTTGTTCGTTCAAGAAGTATTCACCATTTTCTAGTTGCAGGTCGATCTGATAACATTTAAAACCACGTTTAGTTATAGTACTATGATTTTAATTACAATAGTGTTTAGATGTATTTGGTAAGTGATATGTAGCATTGGATCATCATTCATCAGTATAAAATGATCACTTATAATTAAATAACTTTAATCATACATAGGTACCGTGAAAATCACACAAGATAATGCATGCTCAGATAAATGGAACCTAATATTTTGAAATACTAGGTATTAGATAAGCCACCTATTGTAACAAATAAGCTCTATATTATAAAAGCTAAATCTATAATTAAGGAGTTTTGTCAAAAACTTGGTCAATATCGCTCATATTGTTTCATGTACCAAATATTACTTTGCAAGTTACGTACCATTTAGAACAACAAAGGTCAACAAGCTACATGTTCTACTCCCTCCGTCTCATATTTATAGTCCATCTTTTCTTTTTCGGTCGTCCCAAAATAATTGTCAGCATATATATAGATATATGTATTATGTTAATGCATTTTCATATACAAGTCATTTATGTGCGTTTTCTATTGATGTAGCTCATATGTGCGAATTGATTTAAGAAAATGTGCACGAGCATGTATGTAAAGAAACATTTAAATCGTTAAATGATACTTTTTAACGTGATTAGTTTATGTAAGTAGTTGCTTTCGAATGCTCTTTGAGAAATATTAGAATGAATTTATTGTGTGCAATTGAATTATTATTGAAAAGAAGAAGGTTCGCGCATCGCAAATTGTTTTCTTTTTCTATATGTAGAATCATTAGTGACAAACCAATATTTACGCACATTAAATGAGTTTGCCATAATAGCAAAATACGACATATTAAAAATATCACATTGAGTAATGAATAGAAAGGAAAAAATACATAATTTTGACTTAAAGCCGTTTGTAAATTATAATATCAAATAAAAAAGTTGAGTTTTAAACATAAGCAAAAGTTCAAACTTTTATCGAAAAACAAAACCGGTGCATTTAATGTGAAGTATATACAACATCGAGATGGAAGTGCAAGGCTTGCCGGAATTGATCACATGATATTTAGTAATTAGTATAGAATTAAAAGTCGGTTATGGATTGAGATGAAGTTGAAAAGGTTGCAAGAATAATTGATGATTTAACCTAATGCAATATATATAGATATATGTATTATGTTAATGCATTTTCATATACAAGTAATTTATGTGTGTTTTCTATTGATGTAGCTCACATGTGCGAATTGATTCAAGAAAATGTGCACGAGCATGTATGTAAAGCAACATTTAAATGGTTAAATGATACTTTTTAGCGTGATTAGTTTATGTAAGCATGCAACTTGAATAATGAATATAAAAGAAAAAGTACATAATTTTTGCTCGAACCCATTTGTAAATTAAAAAAATTAAGTTTAATACATAATAGTGGAGTCCAAAGGTTTTAGAAATTATTAATAGTGTGTTAATTAATATTCATTTGGTTAGCTATTTAAAATTGAGTTTATTAATAAAATTTATTAATATTGGTTAGGCTTCAATGTTAATTTTCAATGAAATTAGTTGTACAATAAAATGAGATGAAGCTAAAAAGGTTTGTAACGATTTTTATACAGTTTATGTGGAATTATTATATATACATTATTACACAAACTTTAACTTACAAACTTAATAAAGAAACTATTTAGCGCACATTAAACTATGACCAATTAGATAGACCCCGTGTGCTTCATATTAGCATGCAAAAATCATCTAATGGACAAGTATTGTAGGGCTAAGTAATATAGATTCAAAGAAACAAAGCCATCTTTTTATCATGCAAATAAGTAATAGGCCAAAAGAAACCAAGTCATCACAACTTAATAACCAAAATCCCATTTATAAATTAAAACACCACAAAACCAAAACAACATCAAATATTTTTATATTTTTATACAAGAAAGTCAAAATGTTTCATACAACATACCAAACAATACTTAAGTATACACTCGCCAATATACAGAAAGAATACACGATTAACAATTAGATTGTCAGCCCGTGCGTAGCACGGGTTCTGCCTGCCTCGTTTATATTAAAGTTGTGTCCAAACAATAATCATGCTTTCAATGCGGTCAACTAAAACGTTTAAAAGTTAATACATACACATAAAAATTAAATATATTTAATTGACTTATAACAACCTATTTCAATAATTAAATATATTTAATTGACTTGTAACAACCCATTTCAATAGCTTCTTGCATACACATGAAAATTAATTGACTTATGACTTGTAACAGACAATCATACGTCGGGTATAAGAACCCCACCCAACACAAAATAACCAATTGATGCATGTGTGTCACCGTCAAAATAAACTTAGTCCCAATATCATCTCAGTCAAAATAAACTCAGTCACAAAGGTCGATGAGGGTCGTCTTTGGTCGCTGCCACTGCAGTATGTGTGTCGTCGTCTTTCGGTCGTGGCCATTTTCACACATAGATCGGCTTCTCAACCGATTTGGAATCCACAAACAAAAACATCACAGTCAACACAACAAAAACCCTTCTCACACACCACCACAAGTACTCGAAACATTTAAAAAATAAATAAATAAAAAATCCCAGGTCGTGTTACAAAGGGTGTATAACAAATCTTTAAAGGATTTCAAGAACACAATCTCGTCATGGATCTTCAAAGAAAAATACAAAGAAGATAGCCTACCCGAGACCTTATATAAAGATCTTGAAGCCGTGAAACAAGCCTTTGTTTTTGCTTCGGATCGTGAAGTCGTTTTCAGAAGACCAAAAGATCAAGGGTTTGTGTATGTGTTTGTGTGGCTGCAAATCATGGCTGCTTGGTGAGGGTCTGAGGGACATTAGGGTAGGAATAATGTAACTTAGGCTTTGTAAACTTTCATTATAAATCCTTAGTGTTTAGGGTGTGCCATAGTGGGCTTGGCTTTTTAGCCAATTTTTTTGGTAAGTGTTGATATTGGATCCGAAATTTTGGACTATTACAAGTTTTATTCCAAAATTACAAGTGTCTTCCTTTTTTTTATTTTTTTTTTATCTCATTTCGAGTCTTGTATTGTTCGTGTGTGATGGGAGTGACGACTTGTAGTTTGTTGACTGAGATGATATTGGGACTATAAGTTTATTTTGTGTGGATCTGAGATATCACAGTTAGTCCGTGTATATCTGAATAAAAAAACTCGCATTCCTCTTGCAGCATGTGAAAAGAATATGATCAAATTGATAATTTATTTAGTTTTAGTAACCACTATACATAATACTAAAAGGTGTTACAAAACTGTACCATTTGATGTCGTTTTGATAATGGATTGATGGCGGACAGCTTTGGAGCTAACACTTTTTGGGCTTCGATTGTTTGGTCCGGGAACATTGAGTATAACAATAAGAATGGACTTTTAAAAAGGAGGAGGGAAAAAAAAACTAAAAAAAAAACTAAAACAGTACAACATTTAGCAATAAAAAATACAACAGTAACAATCATCTAAGGATTTAAAAAATCAATGCATAATGAAATAACCAAAAAAAATTACGAAACAAAAAAGCTACAACTAAAAAAAGAACGTCGACCACAAATCAGCCCCGCTGCAACGCACAATATAAATGAAAAACATTTGCTCGCCATAAAATTAGTCACCGGGTACCCGTCGCCGCATTGCGCGGGCACCCTGCTAGTTTAGATATAATTAACATGATAATCTTTTTAGGAAATTTGTATGAGGAGCATTGTATTGATCCACCCTCTACTAACAAAACATACGACCGTAAAGCATGGACGGAGCTATGTGAGGACCGGGAGGGTCCCGACCCCTCTAGGTTTAAGCCCGTTAGTGTATTTATTTGCGATTCATATGTATTTCTGGAAAAAAATTTATTTCGGCCCTCCCACTTAATGTATTTCCTGAAAAAAATTTGTTTCGGCCCTCCCACGGAAATTTTTATAAGCTCCACCACTGCCGTAAAGGCAAGCCAACCATCTTCGATGGACTTAGTACTTGATGAAATTTGACAATGTAAATATACACAAGTTCAAAATGGAAAGATTTGTACACGCAGGGCTTTTGTTTTGCACATAGTAAAATGGAAAGATTGCTAGAGTCATAGTAGTATTGATATAAGTATCTCGATACTTTTAGGAAGAACCATTAACTACATAAGAAAAGAATTTCTATGAATTTTGGAAATTCATGTTTATCATTTAAACCGTCAAGATATGTTCATTATTATTACAAACAGATAAATTACATTAACAAGAACGAATCGCAGAGTAGAAAACTACAGATAACTGCAAGTATTCTAAAATATAGCCCATAACATCCTACTTTTCTTTCTTCTGAGTTGCTGAAGAATTTTCATGCATTTGATTTGGTTTAGAGTGCTTCACACTGATCTTCGCATCAGCAAGAAATTTTGGATCTGGTTTATGTTTATCTGAAGGCTCCTTCATTGCCATATATACGTAGATTGCAATTACAATGTTCACGGATATGACCGCCATAAAACCACTAAAAAGTGTCATGGAATGTGACGATATATCAACAAAGCCTGTTGCGGAAAAGTTCAAGGAAATAAGAATTATAGGCATATTATGTGTTTTCCCTATATCGTACAACTTTACACAAGATCAACTTTATGAATCCATATAAACACTCGCAGTAAAAAGTTAATAATGCAAAGGAAAAAAGAACAAGAATGGATGAAATTGTAGCCCATTGGATGATGAGATGCTCAAATGAAAACTTACCAGGAACTAAATTGTTATTAAACGCGTACAAAATTGCAATAGGAACCGCCCACATCAACATCGATGTTATTAAAAACTTTTCTGAAACTCCTCCCATTGTTAATCCTTCAACCTAAAGAAATACAAAATTACGGTGTGGTCAAGTAATTATTAACGGACTACCTTTAAGAAATCGCAGACAAAATAATGTTATGGTTATTCACGCTAACGTTTTCCGATACACTGATACGACCCGGTTAGGGGTTGTATCGGGATAGAGCATCACTTCAAGCGTGTGCTGGCTCCGTCAGAAAATAGAAAAAGAACTAGAGAATTATTGATCTTAAAACTTGATTGAATTCATTATAATAACGGATTACAAGAGTATTTATAAGACAAAATAGGGTAAAACCATAAGACCTAAATAAGCCATGGGCTCGGGCCCAGGCGTGTCATTCCTCACTCCTTCAAAACCACCTTGCCCTCAAGGTGTTGTCTTAAAACATTATTAATTGACTATCCTAAATAAACATAAAAACAGTCCTAAACAAAAGGACACGTAAATAAAGATAAATTATATGACATAATCTTTATGCCATACGTTTGGATATCTTGAGTAGTTTGGGCAGTCCATCCTCCTGCAACATTGGCGTAATCCAGGATCCCATAATCTTCTTTGAATTGCAGCCTTCGCCTTTTTCTTCTTTCGTATTCCTTTGCCTTGGACATAACACAACACCATTCTCCCGTCTTCCGCTACCAATGCCATAACACTCCCTACTCCTTCAAAAATCACCTTGCCCTCAAGGTGATACGAAGAATATGCCGATTGAGAAGCCGTTAATTCCTCGCTTAAATTCAAATTTATTTCATCCAAACGACTATCAAATTCACCACCACTCCCAACAATCTCTTCAATACTTTTCTTATTTTCTGAAAATTCTTCAAACTTGCTATTAACTTCATTACTCTCACCAATATCGAAAACACCATTTATCGCATTATTAACCACATCAACACCAATATATTCATCAGTATCTAACGACCTTTTAATCTCAGGTGAAGCGAANCGAAGAATATGCCGATTGAGAAGCCGTTAATTCCTCGCTTAAATTCAAATTTATTTCATCCAAACGACTATCAAATTCACCACCACTCCCAACAATCTCTTCAATACTTTTCTTATTTTCTGAAAATTCTTCAAACTTGCTATTAACTTCATTACTCTCACCAATATCGAAAACACCATTTATCGCATTATTAACCACATCAACACCAATATATTCATCAGTATCTAACGACCTTTTAATCTCAGGTGAAGCGAATTCACTTTGTAATGATGGAATGTTATCTGATTTCTTTTCAATTATATGCTCTTTCTCCTTCTCATCAATTGCCTAAAAACGAGCCTCGACTATATGGGCTAAGGAAAAGGCTTCTCCCAAAATTGTAGGTCTTACCCTCAACAGCTCTATTTGTAACTTTAGTTTAAGCTCAGAGATATAAAACGATGTAAGTAAAGATTCAGAGATCCCTCTTACTCGATTTGCAAGTACCACAAACTCACTCTCATATTCGGTCACCGTACCCATTTGCAAGAGCTTAGAAAGTGCGTATTCCGCGTCCTGATCGCTGCCGCCTGATGCCATGAATAATACTCAAGCGATTAATAATTCAAAATTTTTTTTTTGATGAATAGTAACCGCGATGAACAGTACAGTGAATAGTAATCGATGAACAGTAATTTTTTTTTTCTTTTTTTTTGGGGAACCCTAATCAAAAACCCTCTCAACGAGAGCTCTCAATGAAAGCACCAATTGATACGACCCGGTTAGGGGTTGTATCGAGATAGGGCACCACTTCAAGCGGGCGCGAGCTCCTTAAGAATATTAGAGAAGAACTAGAGAATTATTGATCTTAAACTTGATTGAATGATTATAATAAATGCTTACAAGAGTATTTATAAGTTTAAATAGACTTGACGAAACTCTAGATACCCTAAACCCAAAAACCGGGCTTGTGCTCAAACACTTATTCCTGATAAACAATGACTCACATGACACACAATCCTATTCAAACTCAAATACGACTTAAATAACAAAGATAGATAATTAACTAGCGTATCATTCCCCACTCCTTCAAAGCCACCTTGTCCTCAAGGTGTTTCTTCGAACGACCGTGATTCCCCGGATCCCACGTTCTTCTATCTTCTAGTGGAGAATTTGTATAATACATCCATAGAGCAACCATTTCATCATGACAACCAGCGACAACAATCTCTTCCCTACTTTTCTTATTTTCTGAAAATTCTTCAAACTTGCTATGAACTTCATTACTCTCACCAATATCGAAAACAACATCTATAGTGTTACTGACCACATCAACACCAATATATTCATCAGCATCTAACGAACTTTTAATCTCAGGTGAAGCGAATTCACTTTGTAATGATGGAATGGTATCTAATTTCTTTTCAATTATATGCTCTTTTTCCTTCTCTTGAATTGCCTCAAAACGAGCCTCGACTATATGGGCTAAGGAAAAGGCTTCTCCTAAAGTTGTAGGTCTTGCCCTCAACACTTCTATTTGTAACGTCAGTTTAAGTCCGAAGATATAAAACGATGTAAGTAAAGATTCAGAGATCCCTGTTACTCGATTTGCAAGTACCACAAACTCACTCTCATATTCGGCCACCGTACCCATTTGCAAGAGCTTAGAGAGTGCGTCCCGATCATTGCTGCCCGATGCAATGAGTAACTTTTTTTTTGTGCTAACGTAATCAGGAACACTAATTTTTCAATTAGAATAATAAAGCCCCACCTTCTTTTGTATACTATCGATGATAACAAAACAAAAATAGCCGAATAGCTCTCTGTGAAACTGCCGTCACTTTTTTCTCAATTTTTTTTTTTTTTTTTTTTTTTTTTTTTAATGGGAACCCACTTTGATAGCCCTCAACGAGGACTCTCAATGAAAGCACCAATTGATACGACCCGGTTAGGGGTTGATCGGGATAGGGCACCACTTCAAGCGTGTGCTGGCTCCGTCAGAAAATAGAAAAAAAAAACTAGAGAATTATTGATCTTAAAACTTGATTGAATTCATTATAATAACGGATTACAAGAGTATTTATAAGACAAAATATGATAAAACCTTAAGACCTAAATAGGCCATGTGTAAAATGTGACATATGAATCACACCGCGGATGTATTGAATAACAAGAACACAAATTTACGTTGTGTACCTACCATTCTTTCTAGGAAGGTGATCTGTTAACAAGATATATGCATAAAGGAAAAGATAAAAACGTTACAATACGCACAAAGTTTTAACTATTTCAATATGGTTGAGGTCTTTCATATATATGTGTCAACTAATACATAGCCCTAATGATTATGTTGTTCAAATTGCAAACTAAAATACCCTCACGACTATAATACTAGTCATCGTCCCATGATTAGTGTGTTTTTCAACAAATTTTGATTAGGCATCAACCTTGAATTAAATATAGAGTGATCATACCTTTCTCTTTAATTCGTTTGTGTGATGGTGGATCTATTCTCCATCTGTAAACCATAAGGGTGTGTTTGGTAGAGAGAATTTCAGAGAATAGAAATGAAGCAGATAATATAAGTTCAGAGAATAGAAATCAGTAGAGAATTTTGTTCAATTCTAATGTTTGGTAACAACAGAGACTTGACCCGAGAAATGAAAAAAATAATAATTATTTGTTGATATTTTTTTTAAAGAATTACTTTTTATCTAAATCACAATTCTAAAAAAATATATTTAAAAAAAATTATAAATTATATATTTTTTTAATTTATTTAAAAAAAAACTTATTTTTTAAAAAATTTATTTTAAAAAAATTTTAATTTATTTTTTTATAAAAATTATTTAAAATTTTTTATTTTTTCTAAATAACAATTCTAAAAAAATATATTTATAAAAATATTTTTTTAATTTATTTAAAAAAACATATTTTTATAAAAATTTATTTAAAAAAATTAATTTATTTTTTTAAAATTTATTTTTTATAAAAATTATTTTAAAAAATTATTTTTTCTAAATAACAATTCTAAAAAAAATATACTTTCAAAAAAAATATATTTTTTTTAAATTATTTTTTTATAAAAAAATTATTTTTAAAAGAAAAATATTTTTAAAAAACCTATTTATTTTGTTAAAAAAAAAAAAAAAAAAAAAGGTTGAGAATTCCCAATTCCACCTAAAATGGGATGGAAATCAAATTACAAAGAGATGTTTTCTCGAGAGTTCACATTTCTCCGCTTTTCCATTTCTTTGGCTTACCAAACACGAGAATTAAAGCCATTTCCATTTCTACTTTCATTTCTCTCTACCAAACACACCCTAAGGGTGTTTTCAAACCCCTTGTAAGGGAGTTTCATTATTTACAATTTAATCCTCATTTTTGATCAATTGATATATTTTTAGTTATAAGTATTTTATGAATAGAAGTAGTCGTCATAGGTGTGTTCGACCACCCTCGAGGTGAGTCTGATGTACTTGTCGAGTAACTAATCACTAGAGACGTTCTATGTTTTATACGAGAATGGCAGCGATCCGACGCGTTGCGGCCGGGCCAGTTTTTTTTTGCTGTTGTATATGGGTTTTGATACTTTTAGCTAATATAAACAAAAAGTTTCAATTCTCTTAATTTAACGCATTGTTTGACAACTATTAGAAAAGCCACCATTGCCACGTGAAAGCTACTAACAAATGAATAAACATATTTTACCAGCCTTCAATATATTGATCACTACATTGACATATGTTTTTACCTTGAATCACTCTAAACAACCTTCAAACAATGACAAAGGACTAATATTTCTGTCTGCTAAGACCAAGTTCCTAATGGCTGCATATGCTTACATAAAAATGGTTTAGTAGCAATACCCGAGCGTTTACTTAACTTTCTTGATCAAGATGAAGATCATACTCAGTAGCTTTTCAATTGCATTGTTAGTCACATTCTCAGTTATACAGACCTGAAACACAAACAAAAAAACATGGTTGCTGAATTTGTGGAATAAATTCAAAAGCAAGAAAAGAGCTTTTAACTTAATGCTAATGCATCTACTAATAAAGCAATGATATCAAATCGCCAGGAGCCCAGCTCTTCAGGTTGTAAAGAAATTAGATATAGATGACGAAAACTCACTATATAGTGAATCTTCTAAAACAGAGAAAAAATTGCATAAATCTGTTCACAACTGATAGTTATAAGGAAACATTTTTTGGGCTACTATGCCCACGACATACTTAATAAGCATCCACTCATTAAAAAAAAGTATAAAGAACGATTACCTCTGTATCATGATAACTGACTTCAGCCGCCAATAGTTTCATCGATTTACAGTTTCACCTACCAGCAAGCAGAATGGGTCAGAGAATCCTTGAAACTGAATAAACAAACAGAAGCTGCAATTGTAGACATACAAAATTTTAAAGTTAAATAATCAATCCCAAACACCCTTCTAGTGTCTTCAAGCGGGGGAGCCTATTCTTTCCAACCCAACTACGTATCTGCTCAACAAAAATGACCTTCTGAAACAATTTAGACTTTCAAGGAAGGTAACTTTACACGTCGAAATTCAGAATAATTTTGTTGCTGATATAGACAGAAATAGATAGCTTTTATAATGTATCTTAATATACTAAGTGAGGCCATTATTGACCTGTTATTTTGTAACCTCTATGCGCAGGGTTAGAGGGACATCGTTATAGTAGCGTTAAAAAGTAACGTATTCAAATGACATAGACTTCCAACAATCTTGAGTCTTAAGAATCTCCTTAGTAATATCTCTCCATAGACTTACAAACCAATGCACAATAAACAGTGGTTCTAGCTGGGCACGAAGTCTGACTCTCTTAAACGCAAAGAGCAATTACCAAAAACAATTTATAAGGCAAGCTAGCTACTTAGCTCACTGACCTTGGCCAATCAGTTTTGATGGACCTACATTAAGTGCAATACGTGAACTTGAGACAAAGTAAAGTCTTATATGTAAAATAATAAAATATACAGTAATTATAGTTTAAGCTAATACAAAAGCGACGACATTTTTAGAGACCTAACAGGAGTTACAGTTGAGCGTCCTTAATCAGGTTTATTCTATTCTGATTCAGTTTTCATAGGCAATCCCAATCACCCTTAAATACAAAACGTTAAAATCTCATTAGCCAAAACCTAAATCAATCACATTATTACAAATGCAAAAGCATCTGCCATTGCACGATTGCATATATTTCTTAACACACATTGGTAATTTAGCAACTCCATTGCGCGTTGCCGCAAGGCTTCTGTATGTTTCGCACATATCAGCCGCCATATATTCGAAATGCATCAGGATAGAGGCAACGGTGAAAAGGACCTTTTCATAAACTTTAAACATTCTGAAATATTCTATAAAAAAAATTAAACAAAATAAATTCGGGAATAAATATTTAAGATATATACCTGCATAAATTTCTATGTCGTTCTCTCCACATGTATAACAAAACTGCTGACCACACCTGCACATGTTCAGCAGGAGTCGTTTATGCCCAAGAGTCTCTTTGCCATAACGGTATGAGCCTATAATGATAAAAGTATAAAATGATTAAGAGACCGGTAATTGATGTTGAGCAAAAATTGTAAAGTTGCAGTCTCTTAATATTTAAACCAACCTGCACGCATTTCGTCGAACCTCCTTTTGCGAGCAGTGTACGCATTCTTGTGAGGGGCTGTAATTTGAAATTGACACCACAGAATTGCACGGCCTAATATATTGAGAGTGAGGGAAACTGCCGACGCCTAAAGTCGTTGAGTGTAGGCAACCCTAAATCATTAAACTAATTACAATGAAGCAAACGTAAACACCATTTGCAGGAGTACATTATGTTTAAACAACTTATAAATTAGAACTTAAAGCTTAAAAAAAACAACCCCAAACACCTCCTTAATCTATTACCTGTGACATGAGATAACCTAAAAGAGAAGTACATACAAATCTAGGGTCACAAACACATGAAAAGCGTACCTTAATTTCAGGAAGGTATAGTTTTACAGGAGTCGTATATGCCCAAGAGCCTCTTTGCGATAACCTGTTTCATAACCTGAAAAAAAGTAAATTCTATTACCAAAAATGAATCTTTCTACTTCTACTAATGTATATAGGTGTCAATAAGCAATCATTTTCATTTCCTTACCTTTACAACAGTTGAAAAAAGTGGCCTTTAGGGGCCGAGTCTTTTGCCGCGTCAGTTTTAGGAACCGAAACTTGGACCCATTCAATTAGGTGTTATGCACATAAAGAAACCCAACAAAACAAATAAGCGTTCTTTCAAGGGGTGTTTGTGATTGCTTATTTCTTAAATAAGTAGTTTAGCATAATCGACTCCACACAACTTACTATTAGCAATCCACTCATTTTTTCTTATTTCAGTCCAAAATAAGTACCTAAAATCAGAAAATGGTCAAGTCTCAGGATATCGCAAATCCTTACAAATCATCAAATTTTTAAATAGTATAATATAGAAAAGGGTGTAAGTATATATGTGAATGATAGCACAAAAAAATACATGTGAAAAGCATGACATTTATGTGGTTGATACCTAGAATCTGAGAACCTCGATGACCACGAACACTGGCCCTTGACACACAGGCTCTTGCACATGGTGAGCGAAAGTTCACGAAGGCGTTGTATCTGTAGTATCATCCGCGAAACCTGAAGACATAGTCAAGGGTGTGCGACATGAAACGTAATCAACTGGTGGCATAGAAACATGGAAAAGTAATTAATAACCATCCATCCAAGCAACAATGGTGACATAAACATGCATAAGACAAACTATTTGTGTATGTTATACCCGAAACGTCAGGGACGGCATGAGTGTGAGAGACATGTTCCTGGTAAGGAGGCAAACGCGAATGGCCAATGAGGCTACATGAACGATTTGTATCAATATACGTATTGGCAGACGATGTACACGTGCCTGAATCCATATATGGGACAGGACTAATTGTCTGTGTACCAAAGTCTAACAACATCGGCCCCGAGTAAACACGACCTGAAAGTAGTAGCAACACATAAATACCAAGAAATAACAAAAGAATATATGATACAAAATATAGGAAATACAGAATCGCATTAATACTAACCATAACCGAAACTCCAACAGGAATTATACTTGAACCATGTCGGCTTTAAGTGAAGATGACCAGCGTCAAAAGTCAGCATCAAGACGACCTGTCATTTCCTGTCTCGTAAATTTCTTAGCCTGTCCAAGCCGACGAACCTGTGAAGCCAGCAAAACATGAATTATACTATATAAGAATCACTCATGTATCATGAATAAACCATAAGCAAAGTGAAATAAGCTCATAAGGTGATCCTGATTCAAAGAATAATTATTCCGAATTAAATAAAAACTAACAAAACAACAAAATTATCAAAAGCAATAAGCAAAATCAAATAAGCTGATAACCTGAGAAAATAAATTGATTCGAACACCCCCTAACACAACAACAAAACTACCCTAAGCCATAAGCAAAATCAAATAAGCTCATAAATTTATAAATAAACCCGAAATTTGCAAAACCCCCAAATCGAAAATTAGGGTTTTGTTATAATTTGGGGATTTTCTAATTTGGTTAAGATTAGGGCTAATACTTTCAGGCCGTGGTACACAAATGGTATTAATTGATCAGAAAACCAAATTAGAAAATTAATCAAGCCCTAATCAGAAAACCACGAAAACGTACCTTGGTTAATTGATATCATTCTTCCCACTTGATGTCCTCACTTCCGTCGAGACCATCGTCCTCCACTTCATCGTCACCTCCTTTGTGCCACCGTCTTGTATGTATGTATGTTTGATAAGAATGTGTTGATGGAATGATGGTACTTGCTGAACATTCTGGATCTCGCTATACTTATCTAGTGATTTTTTTTCTTTGGACTGGACAACAGGCAAGCGGATGGATCGACAGGCCAAAAACAGCCCACTCATTTTGGCGGGAAACCCATAAGCAAAACGGCTGCGTTTTTGACGGGAATTATATAAATGTATAATTGTCATGAACACATAAACTAAATGTAGTAAAAATCTTGTGTCTCAATTATACTTTTTATTGTGTGAGAAACGTCTGAATAAAATGATTATGAGTTCAATTCAGCTCAGTATGTGATAATCTGTGGTGTAAATATCATAAGATATTTAGTTGTCGTTTACAAATTTATATAAAAGACCGTATTCTAGAATAAAATATTCATGGAACCATCAATGTTTAGAGCATTAGGTGCGGTGGCTCAAGGCAAAATATCATTTTAGCTCTTTACTTCCTTCTTACTAACACATAAAAAAACATCTTCCCTAGTAACTAAAGACAAAACCTCGCTTTTAAGACTCACCATACCCAATTAAATCACAAAAACTAAATTTAAAAAAAAACAAAAGATGCTTCATTTAGTGCAATGCAAATATTTAGCGTGTGGTTTGGATATGATGTTGGCGAGAGTACCCGGTTCAGTGGCCTGGCTTGGCTCAAGGGTCATGTCAACTTGGCGAGAGTTGCACCCAATGCTCTTAGAGCATAAAGTACCCTACGTTTTTGGGGTGGCGTTTTCGCCAAAACGTGACATGATAGAGCCAGACTCACACCGTGGGTGGTGTTTTCATGAGTGGCGTCGTTCCCATCAGCCGAAAAGTTTTTTTTTTTTTTTCCTTCTCCTAATTGGTTATGTGTAGGTCAGAGAGTGTCCAAAAATAGGATGGAGGGGTGTTTTGTGCGTATTGATATATATTGATGTTATTTTCAAACGTGTTGAGGTAACAACACTTTTTTCATGGCATCACCCCACAACACGAAAGAGTACCTTGTGCTCTTTACACTAACGAATGAGTATTTTTTATTTTATTTTTATAATGACAAGTGTCGCAAAAAAAAAAAAAAAAGGCTTACTAGGTTCATTAATTGCCTCCTAGGCGCTATTGGGCCACCAACCTTTTTTATTTGTGTAAATCGGTCAATCATGGTCACCAGCGGTCAACGACTGTCAACAGTGGTCAAACTTGCCATAAACTTGCAAATCTTGCCGGAAATACCCAAACTCGCTGTAAACTAGTTTTAATCAATTATAGTCGTTGTTTACATCTATTAAAAATATTTTCTTAAGTGAAATATTGTCGGGAATACCCATAACTCACCGAAAATACCAAAACTTGTCAAAAATGTCAATCCGATTAATCTTGCCTAGTCCGATTATAAGCTAAGAGAGAGTTGACCGCCAGACTACCGGTTCGCGATTTTTGCAACCTACGAATAACATCTATTTGAGATTGAAAACAGACAATTTTTTAACGCAAAAATTAAATTAGAATTAGCTCAAACATTTATTTGGAATAGGCTTGTAGAAATTAGCCGGCGTCAAGGGTCCTGCATATGTCCACGTGGTATGAGGTAAGTCATTGTCATTCCCGCTCATTTTAAAACAAAAATTAAACACATTTCATTTTCATGCCGCGTCACTTTCAGAGTTTCACCTAAACACCCCAAAATTTGAATATTACAACCAACCCCCCACGCCCACTCATCCACTTCATCAATAACCTGCCACCTCTCATTCTTAAATTACCAATTTAACCTTTTCTTTTCGTTTTGATAACAAAATAAATTTAAATTTCATAATAAACCACAAAATGATCATTGGAACGTGAATCAAATAATAGAAGAGAACCTCGATGACCACGAACACCGGCCCTTGACACACAGGCTCTTGCACATGGTCAGCAAAAGTACACGAAGGTGTTGTATCTGTAGTATCATCTGCCAAACCTGAAGACATAGTCAAGGGTGTGCGACATGAAGCGTAATCAACTGGTGGCATAGAAACATGGAAAAGTAATTAATAACCATCCATCCAAGCAATAATGGTGACATAAACATGCATAAGACAAACTATTTGTGTATGTTATACCCGAAACATCAGGGACATCATGAGTGTGAGAGGCATGTTCCCTGTAAGGAGGCAAAAGCGAATGGCCAATGAGGCTACATGAACGATTTGTATCAATATACGTATTGGCAGACGATGTACACGTGCCTGAATCCATATATGGGACAGGACTAATTGTCTGTGTACCAAAGTCTAACAACATCGGCCGCGAGTAAACACGACCTGAAAGTAGTAGCAACACATAAATACCAAGAAATAACAAAAGAATATATGATATAAAATATAGGAAATACAAAAGAGCAGTAATACTAACCATAACCGAAACTCCAACAGGAATTATACTTGAACCATGTCGGCTTTAAGCGAAGATGACCAGTGGTGAAAGTCAGCATCAAGATGACCTGTCATTTCTTGTCAGTAAATTTCTTAGCCTGTCCAAGCCGACGAACCTGTGAAGCCAGCAAAACATGAATTATACTATATAAGAATCACTCATGTATCATGAATAAACCATAAGCAAAGTGGAATAAGCTTATAAGGTGATCCTGATTCAAAGAATAATTATTCCGAATTAAGTAAAAACTAACAAACAACAAAATTATCAAAAGCAATAAGCAAAATCAAATAAGCTGATAACCTGAGAAAATAATTGATTCGAACACCCCCTAACACAACAACAAAACTACCCTAAGCCATAAGCAAAATCAAATAAGCTCATAAATTTATAAATAAACCCGAAATCAGCAAAAACCCCAAATCAGAAATTAGGGTTTTGTTATAATTTGGGGGTTTTCTAATTTGGTTAAGATTAGGGCTAATACTTTTAGGCCGTGGTACACAAATGGTATTAATTGATCAGAAAACCAAATTAGAAAATTAATCAAACCCTAATCAGAAAACCATGAAAACATACCTTGGTTAATTGATATCATTCTTCCCACTTGGTGTCCTCACTTCCATCGAGACCATCGTCCTCCACTTCATCGTCACCTCCTTTGTGCCACCGTCTTGTATGTATGTGTGTTTGATAAGAATGTGTTGATGGAATGATGGAATGATGGTACTTGCTGAACATTCTGGATCTCGCTATACTTATCTAGTGATTTTTTTTTCTTTGGACTGGACAACAGCCAGGCGGATGGATCATCTGAGACAGGCCAAAAACAGCCCACTCATTTTGGCGGGAAACCCATAAGTAAAACGGTGTCATTTGAACGGGATTTAATATAAACTTATAATGTTTAGAATGAGTTCGGTCCCAAATCATTAATCGGTTACAAATTTGAGGCTCTATGCCGTGATATTTTGAATGTCAAGTTTAAAAGATATCAAAATAGAAATAAAACGTAAAATAACAACATGTCTCACTAAGATTGGACAAATAACTCATTCTTCATAATACGTAAGAATAGTGAACCGATCCTTTATAGAAAACCATGAGCCAAAAATTAAACTAAACTCCAACTTCTCTTAAAGGAGGTTCTAATCACTTTGCGTTTGTGTAGCGTTAAGTTCAAATCTCGTAAATTATTTGGCTAAAATAAACAACAATTATCCAGACAAGAAAAAAGAAAAAAGAAACTAAATGCAGCTGGTGCCGGTTTAATATGGTTTGGATTGATTTTTGCCCATACCTCAAAAGTCAAACATAAAAGATGTTATCATACATTGGTGAGTCATGAATTATGAGACAAGATTTCGGTCGTTGTTTTTCGTAAGGCTAGAACCAATCCACCTAGTGAACTAGGGAATCGATCGCTAAAGTTAGATAACTATACATCGTTCAATTTTTTAGGTGTTACTCCTTAACATATCCAATCATAATTTTTAGTCGGTCAATATGAAGAAGAAAACCTGACACCGCTATTTGGATCCTTAAAACAGACGGTTTTCCACATATCTGATATCAAATACTCCTAACAAATTCCCATTCCCTACCAATTAAAAAAACAAAACTTAACCAACAATCCAATCACAACAACAAACGCCACGTGTCACAACACTGACATCTAAAATCACATTTTTTACGCACCCTTCGAAACCACCGTATACCCGTCGTCTAACCCTAACAAACAACCACCACCATGCACCTCCGTAACAAACCACCACACTCCACTAACCGCCGTTCACCGTCACCAACTCCAAAAGCCTCCGACGCATTACCGTTACCGTTATACCTAACTAACGGAATATTCTTAACTTTATTCTTCTCCGTCGCCTACTTTCTTCTTCACCGTTGGCGTGATAAAATCCGTTCATCTACTCCTTTACACGTCATCACCGTCACCGAACTCGTCGCTATTGCGTAACTAATCGCCTCCTTTATTTATCTCTTAGGTTTCTTTGGTATCACTTTTGTTCAATCTTTTATTTCTAAATTTGATGACGTCACTTTTTCTGATGATGACGTCATCACTTCACCAAACCCTAAGTTACACCAACATAAGGTGGTTACAGACCATAAGTTAGACAAGGTATCAAATGAGGAGGTTGTGAAATGTGTTGTGGACGGTTCGATAGCGTCGTATTTGTTAGAGGAGAGGTTGGGTGATTGTCGTAAAGCGGCTGTGATAAGACGCGAAGCTGTGGAGAGGAAGTGTGGGAAGGAGGTGTTAGGGTTAGGGTTTGAAGGATTTTATTACGAGGCGATATTGGGGCAATGCTGTGAAATGCCCATTGGTTATGTGCAGGTGCCTGTGGGAGTAGTGGGACCGTTGTTGTTGAACGGTGGGGAGTTTATGGTGCCCATGGCGACTACGGAACGGTGTTTGGTTGCGAGTACTAATAGAGGGTGTAAGGCGATTTGTTTGTCGGGTGGGGCCACTGCGGTTCTGTTGAAAGATGGGATGAGTAGAGCGCCTGTTGTGAGGTTTGGGAGTGTGGCAAGGGCTGCTTGTCTTAAGTTTTTCTTGGAGGATCCGATTAATTTCGATACTTTGAGCATCGTTTTTAATAAGTAAGATACTTGTCATGTGTTTTCGACAACTAAAATTGCTTGAAATAGTTTCATAAAACCTTTTTTTTCCACCAAGTTTAGGTCTAAAATTAGCATATATTTTTATGATGAGCTTGCGTACTTATGTAGGAAATGACAAATTTTTTTGACACATGTATTGTTGGACTTATTTGTGTAATATTGACATGATTTCAATCAATGTTGCAAAAATCGTGCATCGGTACTGAGGCGGTCCGGGGCCGATTAACGATTTTTTACCGATTAATCGGCCGATTTTCTTGACTCGGCCGATTAATCGGCCGATTTCCGTGGAATTCTCTCCAAGGTCCTGGGCCGATTACCGATTAATCGCCGATTAATCGGCCGATTCGGCCGATTTTTGCAACATTTTTCAATAGCTTGGTATTTTAAATGCTAGTATATGATGTGATGCTTACTTTGTTTTTTTGCGTCACGTCATGTTTATTTTATCACTTCATTTTTTTTGTGTTTTTAATGACCATAAATATAGTTCCAACTGATTAAAATTTATGTTCTGTTATATCAGATCGAGCAGATTTGGTAGGCTTCAAAGTATTCAATGTTCAATTGCTGGCAAGAATCTATATATCAGATTTACTTGCAGCACTGGTGATGCCATGGGGATGAATATGGTGTCTAAAGGCATCCAAAATGTTTTGGATTTTCTTCAAATTGATTTTCCAGACATGGATGTGGTTGGTATATCTGGTGAGTCGGTGATTGTTTTATACTTCTATGTTTTAGGAAAGATTCATTTTTCTGAACTGTTGATTATCTGGTTGTGACACTGTTGATTAATAAGGGAACTTTTGCTCGGACAAAAAGCCTGCAGCTGTGAATTGGATTGAAGGGCGTGGGAAGTCTGTTGTTTGTGAGTCAGTCATCACTGAGGAGGTGGTGAAGAAGGTGCTAAAAACTACAGTGCCTGCTCTTGTGGAGCTTAACATGCTTAAGAACCTTGTTGGTTCGGCTGTTGCAGGTTCTCTTGGAGGTTTTAATGCTCATGCTGCCAATGTTGTTTCGGCCATCTTCATACCCACTGGTCAGGACCCTGCCCAAAACATTGAGAGTTCTCACTGTATTACTATGATGGAGGCTGTCAACGGTGGAAAAGACTTGCACATATCTGTCACCATGCCTGCCATTGAGGTTATTCACCATTCCACAATTTCTTACTTTCTATAGCATGTCTATTGATTTATTGATTTCACAAACCATGGGTGAACGGGTCAATTTGGGTTTTGTTATTGCCTTTAACGGGTCAAATGGGTAAAACTGTAAGAATTTGTTAATTTGAAAACGGTTTGAAGAACACATCTAAAGTCAGCTAGAATACATTGAAATGCTAAAAGATAAATTTTGCAATTATCATGGGACAGGAGGGAATAGTCATTATATTCTAATAGGTATTTTGTTTTTCCTACAGGCTGGTACAGTGGGAGGTGGAACCCAACTAGCATCACAATCGGCTTGCTTGAACCTACTTGGAGTGAAGGGTGCAAGCAAAGAGTCGCCAGGATCAAATGCAAGGCTTTTGGCAACAATAGTAGCAGGTTCAGTTTTGGCCGGTGAACTGTCTTCGATCAGCTCGGCAGCTTGTTAAGAGCCACATGAAATACAATAGATCAAACCGGGATATGGCAGCAATCGCATCTTAGTTGAGTAAATTATAAAACCGCGTCTAATTTAAAGATTTCAGCTCTGGCATATAGTCGAAGTTGAAAATAGCTGTAAAGACCACAACCATGTGAAGTGATCTCTTGAGCCATACTGACCATTTCCCCCAAACAGTTAAATTCCTTGCACCAGTTTTGAACCTGTGTCCATATTATGTGTTTGGTAACTGCAATTGTGTTTCTTTTTGGGGGTGTATTTTGAGATAGAATAATGAGGGTGTTGTTCTTGCTCTTTTGTTAATTTTTATAGACATTACAGGGAAGGTGTGGATTATGAGTTATACAAGTTATTCGCTTATGAAACAGATGTGTTGGTCTTTGAACATTTGAAGGGTTTTCACTCAGCTAAAAACTTTTGAAAGTTTTACATGAAGTATATCCATGTGTTCTTTGGCATGGTTGTGTGTTTTATGAATGGAATTTGATCATATTTGGCAAGGTTGACCACAGTTTTAAAAAGCGCGGTGCGCTCCATGACGATAAGGGTCAAAAAGCCTAGGCGTGAGGCATCGAGTTGAAAATGCACGCATCATGCGAGGCCACAATTTAAAAATAAAAAAAAAATAAAAAAAAAAATAATAAAAAACTTTTGAATTATATACCTATACTATATATAAGATATTTTAGGTCTTCTTTTCTAATTTTTTAGATTTTCGTAAATAGATTTTAAGCAAATACAAATCACTAAGCTATATGCACAATCAAATGCATATAAAAAATTTACTGCTCTACATCTAATTAATGTCATCATCAGAACACCCTTTAAATAAAACATACAAGTTATTAAATTTATTATACAAACCAATATAACACAAAATGAATTATCATCTAAAAGTAAAGATAAAAAGCAAACTTTGTGTTTGGCAAAAGATTTTTGATAATCAATTATTTGCGTTTGTACAATTTCAAAGCACGGGAATCAAAAAGCTACTTAGCCCATGTGTAAAAAACCAAATTACCAAACTTCAACCCCAATATACTAGAATGGAACATTTTTTCAAAGTTTACTAAAATGACTTTTTTTCCCCCTCTCTCTCCCCTAGGTAGGCATTGCAGGTCTACAACTTTCAAGCTTTCATATTGGTAATTTTAGTACTTTCTATGCATGGATATTTATGAAGTTTGGTCGCGTTTTACTGAAATTTGGTCGTGTTTTACTCAATATACAAGAGCCCAACGAATATCTTTGGTCGCGCATTTTACTTTGTCACTAAATAAATTCTGGTCGCGTTTTTATATTAGTGTATGGTCGCGTTTTGGGTCGAGTTTGTTGGGGTCGCATTTTAGTGGCGTTTTAATTTGCTGGGTCGCCTTTTACATGTTTAAATTTTGGTCGCATTTTTAAATTTTGGTCGCATTTTTTAATTTGTCGCGTTTTAACACATGTAGGGTCAAAAGTTGGGTTTCAAATGAATCTAACGGGTGAGAATGAAAAGTTCATTTTCGTAAAAAACTTATGTGAAGTTCATTCTCGTAAAAAGATACTGGTTACGGGCCGTTTAAAAAAATTTCTCTTTGTAAAACGTGGTTATAACATCCTACCTTATTTACCAAAATACCCCCACTAACAAGAACAAATGAACAAATATATAATTAAAGCACATGTAGAAAAAAGCTTAGTTGAAGATGAAGAAGAAAACAGGAAAACAAGTAGGTAAAGAGAGCCATTTTACATTTTTACATGTTAGTACTTAAGCAATCTGATTACCAAACACTGAAAAAATTGATTATCTTATTATTACGTAAAGATATGTTCGAATTTATTTTGCTCTGTGATACTCGTAATTGATGGTAATGAATTAGATGTGGATGTCGTTCAAAAANTATCAGGGTTTAGATAAAGAATAATTCTATATTTACCCATCAAAACATCAAAATTTCATATTTCGTCAAAACACAACTTTTCAACAATATGGTTTTGAAATATGTGTTGGAAAAATATGGAATTTTGATGTTTCATTCGGTTAATATGAAATTGACGCTTTAGATATAAAATGATACGAGTAACTAAATTACCAATATCTCCTCCCACCAAATTGAATAACCAAAATCGATACTATTTTTTCATATTACAAAAATGGACATAGCTGACACAAAATTGATTGAACGTTTTTTTAAACAAAAAACAAGGACATGCCGAGCAAATGAGTTCGATCGCTTTTTCATTTTGCTCTGACTTATTATTTTCTTGCTACTTATTTTTACATTTAATATCTAAGTTTTGAGTGTTTGATTAATCTACTCATTTACATGATCAGTAATTCAATATAAATATTTCTTTTAAACCAAAAATGCATGATTACATTAAAAGTAAGTATACGTGACAACAATAATGGAAAAGTTTCAATGAAGTTATACATGATATTTATCTCGAGTTAGGAAATCACAATATCATAGAGCAAATTGGGATGGTAAGCAAAGTATTTTGCTTGCTTATTCACGTGTCAACACACGATGAAATTCACCAGATACTCTTGGTGAGCAAATAGCATGGGGAGCAAAGTATTTTGCTTGCTACTTTCACTCGTAACATTCACATTCAATCCGTAAAACAAAAAATTAGTACATGTAATAATCTTATTGATCACGAGAAAAGTATAGTTCGATCAAACTTGTTTTGCTCGCTATGTTGCTTTTCGTAACACACAATTCTAAATTGTTTTGCTCGCTATGCCGTGTTAAAGATTTTTGTAAACAACACTAATAATGTAAGAAAAACACGACCCGAAATAAATTCCAACAAAGAAATAAAAAACAAAAACACTTTTTTATTTCACTCAAATTTAAAAGAGGGCAAAAATCCAAATAAAAAAAAAAAAATAAGCCCTAAATTCCCATTCAAAACCCTAAAACCATTCATGTCAACAAATTGGAAGAAATCAATCGGAAACATCCGATCATTCACCGGAAACGCACTTGGTGGTCTACGTGGCGGAGCAAATCTAGCATCTTGGGTTGTTGCCGGAACCCTAGCTTACTATTTATGGGTCAAACCTGCTCAAGAACTTAAAAAAGAACAACAAGTATGCATCTTTTCATGTTTTTATAATGGGTTTTTGTTTTTATATAATGGGTTCTTTTGAGTTTTTAAGAAATGTGTTGGAAATGTGATGAATTGTGTGTTTTTTGGGGTTTAGGAAAGAGCAGCATTGGCGGCTGCGTCGGATAAGTATCGATATGTCGAGAAGGTTAAACCGGTACCTGATCCTCAGGTGAGATTTACTGAATTGACTGAATTAGTGTTATTGATGTGTGGTTGATTTATTAGGAGGGTGTTTGGGATTGCTCATTATTAATAAGCTGAAAATTAGCTTTTTAGGAAATAGTGTTTGGATTTGCTTATTTTGTATAATAGGACAATAACTTTTAGAAATTTTCGATCTGAGCCATAGTAATGGTTTTTGATTAGAAATGACGGTAGAAAATTAGTTCAAGTTTTGTTAGCATGTCTCAGCCTGCTTATTTTGCCCCAAAATTAGCGGAAAAGCTGAAACCGTTTGGATGATCCGAGCACTTCAAACTTCTTCTCTGCTTAAAAATAAGAAGATAGTTAAGCAGAAAAAGAAAATAAGCAATCCTAAGCACTTATAAGCTGAAAATTAGCTTTAGGAAATAGTGTTTGGATTTGCTTATTTTGTATAAAAAGACAATGTTTTTCTAGAAATCCTCAATCTAAGCCATTTATAATGGTTTTAGGTTAGAAATGATGGTATAAGTGATTTTTCTTTTATTTTCAATAAGCACTTTGAAGTAAGCATGTCTCAGCCTGCTTGCTTAAAAATAAGCAGATAAGCAGAAAAAAAGATAAGCAATCCCAAACACCTCTGAAACATTCTTTGTTATATTAGACATGCAGAGAGAGATAAGTGAAGTTGTTGATATTGTTATTGTAGGAAACTGGACTAATTTATGGGAATAAGAATAAAAAAAAAAATAATACTGAAGAGTGATGGGAATATCGGTGGCAGATGTTGGAAGTCGAAAGGTAATTTTGTTATTTTGCAAATGAAGGACTTGATGCAGTATAAAGTAACTGTGAAACGTTTGGTGTTTATGTTAAGAAATTTTACTGAGAAAAGGGTTATAGTTATTCAGTTTGCAGAGAACTTCTGCGTTGTAATAATGTCCCCGTGTAATATTTCGTGAGGACGCAGTTTATATATGTTAAATGATTTTTGTTCGGTTACTCTCTTATTGCATGCTGATCTATATATGGAGTAGCTTGATTGAGAAATGCTCACAAGATATGGTTAATATTTGAGATCTATTCTCGATATTGTTTTCACAGTGCATAATTTGATGTTTTCTTCTGAATATATAATGTTAGAGGTTATTATGGTAATTAGCGAAATTGACAAGTTCCTAGAGGTGGTGATACCTTCCATCATTTCCTTTAGTGAACATGTGCACTTTTGTAGTGCGCAAAATTGAAAGCATGATACTCGTAGTATCCTACATTTCGTCAATGCAAGAGGAAATGATTGTATCTGTGCACTATTAATTTCAGCAGATGTAATAAGGAGTCTGCTAATTTATGACAGATTTGTATCTAATCTCAACAAACATCCTATTCTAGCAAACTGGCACGTCCTTTGTGTTAGCTTGCATAGTGCCCACGCATATTATGGGAGACCTATGCTGAGGATCTTAACCTGAGTTGTAAACATATGCAAATGCATGTATGTATTAATGTATATATATGTAATTGGCTTAGGGTTGTGAAGACCTCTTTATGTTTGTTCGGATAACTTAACAAAAGACCAAACCTGTTAAATTAGCATTAAGTAGCAGCTTAAGGTCATTCTCTCAGGGCAGAAGGACCATAGCTTATGTAACACCATAGGCGAGTCGCACATCGGCAATGCACAAGAGAGATGTTGGAAATTAAATTAGACTTGGTGGGTAAAATAGACTATATATTGACTGGGTTGTTATAGTCTAAGTTAAATACTTTGGCCGAATGAAGCCATTTCATTGTTTCTGTACAAAGTTCGAATGAAAGGAAGCTGATCAGCAATGCTGATACATATTACATACCAATGTATGAATGAGATGTAGGTTACTGATATTCAGCAATGTTGACGAGAACATTATGTGAATGAAGTTAATATACCCTTTTAGTTTATATACCCTTATACATCTTCCATCATTTTTGCCATGTTGCAGAAGTTGAGTTGACTTTGGTACCTCTGAAGACATAGTTCCCTTTTATTTTAATTTATTTTATCTTTGTTGAGTATCTAGTATGTTCATGGCGTGGCTTTGTGTAACACCATGCCTACAACGATCATATTATTGTCTGTTTTGCTCGGATGTACACGACATTTTTGGCGACCATGTAAGAACTTTCCAAGAGGTCGCCCAATGGCCAATGGTGCTACTTTCACTTGAGCATATGTCTAAGTCTAGAGTTATTATGGGTAAAACCGAACTGAATTCAAATTGGATTAAACCAAACTGAAAACTGAATTATGAATTCAGTTCGGTTTTTGGGTCGACCCTAATAACCCCGATTACATGATTTATATTTTCTTTTTCATTTAATTATATAGTTTTTTTTTAGCAAAAATGATAATGATAATGATAATGATAATAATAATAATAATCTCACGCTTAAAAAGTTATATTCTCAAACTTATGTCTTACAATGACACAAGCGTTTTATGACATTCACGAGCAGATCCCAATATCCCATAAGAACTTAGTAGTTAAGTGTGCTTGGAGGAGTACTACCAGGAAGGTGACCTCATGGGATGTACTCATATGTTCGCTAAAAACAAAGTCGTGAGGGTTATGTTATTAAGACCCCCCCATGATGTGACAATAATGAGTTTTGGTCAAAATGTACAAACCGCGATTCACACCGTACAAACTCGCAATGCACAGGGTCTCACGAAACACCCCCTATGGGAGGGTCCGTATAAACATCCCCAAGTCGTGAATGTTGTGGTTTTAGTATGCTGAGATGTTACATTTTGTGAGGATAAAAAAAACCATGCTTAGGTTTTTCATATAAAGCAACTCCATTTAATTTGTAAATGGTTCTGTTGCTTTTTTACATCACTTGGTACACTCACTTGCTACACGAATTAACCACTTATTATGACTCTCCATCTTTTGTTTGAGCTCAAACCTGTTCAAGTTGAGTTTTAATTGAGCACGAGAGAAAGCTCAAACTCTTAATATAGGAGTTCGGGCTTATGGAAACATTATTGATATGTAAATGAATCAGAAATGTACGTAGCTTTTATCTGGTAATGTAACCTTCTAAAGTTGGCTTGAATTCTGTAAACGACCATACATGTAACCTTCTAAAGTTGGCTTGAATTCTGTAAACGACCACAATTATGGATGTTCATCGGTTCGATTATCGGGTTGTTCGGTTCGATTAAAAAAATTCTGGGTGAAACCGAAAACCGAACCGAACCGAATTCGAATTGGATTAAACCGAGTAACCCGAATTATATAATTTATATATTTTTTCATTTAATTGTATATATTTTTAGCGCGAAAAAGAAAAATCAAGCTTAAAAAATGTTATATTTTATACTAAGTTTTAATGATTTTTTATATAAATATATAAAATATATATATATATTTATGTAAATTTGGTTTTCGGTTTGGTTCGATTCTCATTTTTTTAAAACCATATCCAAATAGAAACCGAATATTTAATTTGGTTCGAGTTTGATTTTTAGCAAATTTGGTTCGATTTTGATTTTTGCTTCCCGCGAGTATTACCCGATTTGTGAACACCCCTACAAACACTATATACAATTCAAATATATCATCACATTTGTTTTTGACATTATTGAAACCCATAACGTGTTGTTTAGCAAGAATCTCACATCATCAATATAACAAGTTTAATTGCCCGCGCGTTGCTGCAGGAAGTTTTTTTTTTTTTTTTTTTTTTTTTTTTTTTTTTTTTTTTTTTTAAAAAAAAAAACCTTTTTCAAAAAAAAAAAAAAAAAAAAAAAAAAAAAAAANTATTCCATGCATGGCCATATCATACAGGTACAACTATGTCTACAAAATACCTGTGTTACGAAGATGCAGCCTTGTGTAATGATCTCGGATTGTAAAACACTTATACTTTCATTTGTATTTTCTTTCACTTTTGGTTTGCCACCTGCTTTACCTTCTTCGTTTCACTGTAATTATTTATTTTTCTATTGATCAACATAGATCATGAACCTTCTAATAGTACACATATTTGCTATAAAGTTGTATGGTTTAGTACATTCCAAGTATGCACTTGTATGGCTCAGCTTCGATAGTACATACATTAGGTTTCTAATGAGTCAAATCCCATGTTTGAAAATGTATTACGGGGTGATTAAGGTGAAACGTGCATGCACAGTAAATTCCCAAACTACTTTGGGCCAATGACAGATTGCCAACGTTATAGTCTATTAGGTGTTGGGCCTATTAACACCCTTAATGACACTACATGGACCAATGGTATGGGAGGTTAACAAATAAATAATTAAGAATTTTCTAATTGTGGAGAGAGATTTCTATCTATATAATATATTATAATACCAATTAGGGATGCTCAACATAACATCTCTATTGGCTACTGGTCATATATTTTAGGAGATGCTTGTGCGTTTAGTTGGAGGAAAACACCCTTGTTTTTCACAAAATGTTTTATGAAAACAAGGAAAACAGAGATCGCGTTCAAATCAGCGTTTTCCAACAAAATGTTTTGCAAAACACAAAATCCCCTATTTTCTAACTTAACAAGGAAAATTACAAAACAAATTTTAGTAATTTTCCTGTAGACCGACAATACACATAGGAATGATGCTCAATATTTAGATGTGAAATAAAGGATTGGCATGATAGAGTGGCCAATATTAGAAGATTGAACAATGATGACCATTCAAAACAACGCATGCTCTGTAAATGCATGTAACAATAACAAACACATAAACATTTCTTTAGAGACTTTCTAAGCCCAATGGATGACATTGGCCATGAGATGTCTAGTGCCAAATTAAACATACATAAACATAAATTCTGAAAAGCGAAACGATTAAACCTAGAGAAACATAAGCAAAAAATCACATTATATTATCCAATTCCGAAGCTTCAAGTATTTGACCGTATACATAATTGATCTCGTCCATAACTATCCAAATAAATAAGTCTTCTTAGTCTTGACGCAAGATCGAGTTAAACCACATGATTTGTATGTAACGGTTTTTTAATTATTGTCTTCTAACTAGAAATAGAAAATGGAAGTTTCAAATTGGGTGACCATCATACATGATGCACTCAGTATATGGTTTGATTTCCTCACACCAAGTTTGACTTTTGGCGAATGAAATCCTGAAAGCCAAGTTTTAATCACAATGTATAAGATGAATATAGAAAGATATATATGTGAAAAGTTTAAAGTAAGCTAGCGAGATGTTTCTTCATACCTATTTCTTTAGAAACTTTTTGAGCCAATAGTGGATGGACATTTTTCACCGCAACTTTCCTCCATCCAGTTGCATCTGTAGCAGCCTTATGATGGCCACAAGGACATAAAAACATAATGAATTACAAAAGTGATGCACATTAGTTGGGAGGTAGGCACGCCAGGAGAATGAAAAATGTGATAAAAGTAGGATTGGAAGATATATATATGGATAAAGAATGTGTGTAACTGTATGTGATAATTATTTTCAATTTATAGAAATATAATAGTTTAAATGACCGTTGGGTAACGGTCATGAATGGTATCATGTACACTCAATTTAGGGAGTGCCACGTGTATAAAGTGAACAAAGGAATATTACTTTATAGAGATGTATATGACCGTTGCCCAACGGTTACCTCAGCAACATGTATTAAATTCAAACAAAGCTGCTATTTGTTTTGAAATTAGAAGAAAATTGACCGTTATCCAACGGTCAAAAGCCCAAGAACAGAATCAAAGTCGTATGGACACAAAAGTTTAGATGTACCAAATTTTAAAACTGTTTGGCATGGCAAAAAAACCCGTACCCGACGAGATCTGATTTTCAAACCCGATTTGACTAGGGAATCCCCGAGTTGAGCGGGGATGTGGATAGGCACGGGAATCCCCGAATTATGAAACTGGGGATGGGGATAGCATAAATCCCTGACCCCGGACCCCGATCCCGAATTTTTTTGGATAGCATAAATTATATGTATATTAATACTACATGTATTTGTATGTGTATACTATAGTGAGTATTGACAAATATTATACTTGAAGTATATTTGTATGTATATGTGCTATTCAGTTGATCAAATACTTTTAAATGTTAAGCACTAACTACATATTATTCTACCAATATTTAGTCCGAATACACACATTCGATGCGTTTTTCTTTTTTTTTTTCTTTTTTTTATTAATATTATATGTGATATTTCAATATGTACGCTGCTTTAAAGTTGAATGATATTTATTAATCCAACTATGTACAGTGTATGATTTTAAGACAATTTATAGGTTAATTATTTATATTTTTGATTAACTAGACGAGTATCCGTGCATAGCAACGGGATTTATAGCGGCAGAAAGGGTTGACAATTTCTGATCGACACGAAACCCAACATGAAACCGACACGCAGATTAACAGGTTAGTGTTAAGTCTATAATAAATTTCGGGTCAGGTTTGGGTCGACCCAACTAACCTCTTTATTAAACAGGTCAGGTTCGAGTTGGGAATAAATTAACAGGGTCGACCCGTCAACCCGTTTAAGATTTTTTACATAAAGTAAAAACTATTTATATTTTATTATACGGGTTAAATGGGTTAAACGGGTCGACCCGCAAATCCATTTAACCTGTTTAACTCATGTAATGTCCCTTTTGTATATAAAATGCGTTAAATGGGTCAACCCGAAATCCGTTTAACCTATTAAACTCGTGTAACCTATTTAACCCGCTAACCCAAGTATATGTATGTGTTAAATGGGACATGTTCGGGTTATGTGTAAACACGTTATGTTGACATAGTTGGCTCGATAATTTAAATGGGTAAGGTTCAGGTTGGGGTTTTCTGACCTGCTAACCTCTTAACCCGAACCCGACCCGAATTGCCACCCCTAGCGGCAGATAATTGTAGTTATATTTTGATTATACAGAATGACTTACTTTAAAGAAAAGTGATTTAATGAAAGCTAGAAAAGATAAACAAAATATTATAAATGGTTAATAAAATATTACGGCGACATGACGTTTGAAAAAAAGAGCAAAACTAAAATATAAAATTGTTATCTTGACTCTAAACACTAAATGTAAACTTGTAAAGCTAAAAGCCATGAATTAATATTAAATAAAATTTGTTAGCATTCATCCGGATTAGGGCTGTAAACGAAGCGGACGAACACGAACGGAGTCTTGTTCATGTTAGTTCATTTAATTTTAACCGGACAATAAACGGACATGAACACTTAAACGGACGAATTTTCTTCTTCATGTTCGTTTATTAAAAAAATGAGTTGTTCATGTTCGTTTATGTTTGTTCATTAAGACACTAAACGAACACTAAACGGACATAGACGATCGAAAATAAATGAACATAGACAAACAAACATTAACTTTATTAAATTTTGCACAATATATTGTTTTATAAGTGTTGTTTTGTTTAAACAAACCAAGTTAAAAATCAAGGTTATAAATAGCGTGAAGCGCGGCGTAGCGGCATAGCCAAGCCTCAAGCTTTAGCATGAGGCGTTGCGTCATAGCGTTTTTAACGCGTGATTCAAAGCGGCAAAAAATATTTATAGAGTTGTCAATATTAGTTAGCTAATACGCTTAAAACTCAGTTATGGATTTACTAAGCCCGAATAAATACTTGTAAACAAGCTCAACTCCAATAAATCTCTTTAAAAAAATTAAAAAAAAAAAAAAAATCTTAAAAGCTTCAAAAAATGGCGCCACGCCTTGCGCTATAGCGCGCTTTATCACGCCTTATCACGCTTTGTTGCATGCTACGCTTAGAGATGACGCCTTGACCTGTTTCGTAACGTGGAGGCCACGCCTCACGCTATGGCGCCGCTATAGCGGCGCTATTAGACCCTGTTAAAATTATCAGTTAAAAGATATGATATGCGAATATAAAAAATAAATGGACATAAACGAACGTTAACGAACGCATAATCGGACGTTCACGAACAATAAATGAACGAACACGACCTTTGTTCATGTTCATTCATTTAACTAAACGAACGTAAAATATTGTTCATGTTCGTTCATTTAATAAATAAACGAAAATAAATGAAATAAACGAACTTTTTTACCAAACGGTTCACGAAATTTTCACTGAACGTTCAGTTCGTTTACAGCCCTAATCCGGATAAAATGAAGTTACATATACTCTTTAGCGTTGCATTTTAATTAGTTTCAACATTTCTTTAAATAGTTTAAGTTTCACTTTCAAGATTTCTTGTTTTGCTTTATGATAGAGTACAAATGATAATCTTTTTTAAAAAGGGCAGTTTGCAAACTTGTAATGGTGATCTTGATTAAAGGAATTAAGCACCACAAAACCTTCTCATTAAAAAAAATGATAAATAAAAAAAAAAAAAAAAAACCCTTAAACAGAACTATTAGTACTTCTATATGCATGTCCTAACTCTTTCTACACATAATATACAAACACCTAAAACACATCACAATCACAAAACTCTAACCTCTTCAATCAAAAAGATTGAAGAACACACCACATTCCTGCTTTAAACTTATGCCAAACCTATCTATGCCTAAAAAAAAAAAAAAAAAAAAAAAAAAAAACTGCAAACCTATAAACCATCATCAAACCGAGTAATCATAATGCGGAAGTACCATTTTTTATTATATTGTTGGCATAAATAACCAGTACCATTTGTTCCATCTTATTGATTATTGTCCAATGGAGACAAAGCAAACAAGGACACACATATAGCGTCTAAGTTCTTCCTCCACAGACAAGGATGAAATATTTTTGATTGTTTTGAAGTATTTTGGAGGTTTGATATCTCCAAAATCGGTCAGTCGGAATTCTTCCAAGTTTAGTGAACATCTAAAAGATGGACTTTTTTTTTTAAATTTCTTTTTTTAATTTTTTATTTTATTTTTTATTTATTTATTTATTTATTTATTTTTTTTGGAACAAGGATGAAACATTCTTGATTGTTTTGAAGTATTTGGAGCTTTGATATCTCCATAATCGGTTGGTGGGAATTCTTCCAAGTTTAGTGAACATCTAAAAGATGGATTTTTTTTAAATTATTTTTATTTATTTTATTTTTTATTGAACGGCGAAATTTATAAAACACTAGCAAAAAGCTAGGGAAAAAAAATACAAAAGAACAAGCATAGGATTGTGTAACCATCCTACCCAATTAATGTTTGCTCTACCTCTAGAATTACACCATTTATAAGATATCGTAACTAAATCATCAAACAATGTCGCCAGTTCCGGCTGTTTTGAACCGAAAATAATCTCATTTCGAAAATCGCCAAATCTTTCACCACATTACAAAGAAGATGCCTTCCAAAACTTGTTTTACTTTAGCACCAAAATGGAGCTCCTTTAACCATCTCAACCAATTTTTATAATTGGAAACACCTGAAAACCCGATACTCCACCATTGAGTTACCTTTTGAAGAAGAGCTAAGGCCATGGTACAAGAGAAAAATAGATGGTCTGTAGTTTCAGTTTGAACCCCACAAATGGGACATAAAATACAATTTATGTCCATCCCACGAATAGAAATATTAAACCTTGTAGGCAATTTATCCAAACTAACTTTCCAAGCAAAAACATTTATTCTTTATCCGAATAGACTTTACCCATCGAGTTGGCTCAGAAACCTTAGGTAAATTTTGATCATCCAAACACTTTCGAACTGACACAACTATGAACTCCCAATTACCCATCAACGACCAAACTCATCTATCTTGAATTTGAGACAAAACAACATCCAATAATCTGGAAGCCAAAACTTGAATCTGGGCTCCTGCTATGCCTCCCGTAGGATGACGACTAAACGAATGAGATATATTCCGATGGCTAATCTTATCAGCAAATGAGATTCCTTTAATCGATTCCAAAGCATACAATCTTGGGAACTGAATTTTCAATGACACTTCTCCCATCCAAGGATTGTCCCAGAAACTAGTAGCAACCCAATTACCCACCTTTTTCACACAATAAGCAAGAAGATCTATTCCTTGGAGATTTAGACGATGAAATTCCCGAACTATATCTAACCAAGCAGATGAACGAGGAAACTTTGACGAACGATCGATGTAACCACGATCTCCATAAAACTACCTTTATAAACCGAGCCCACATGGAATCCTGAGTTTTAAACCGTCAAATCCACTTGAACATTAAAGCACGGTTTAGAGCAAAAAACTAGAAACGCCTAACCCACCTTTATGTTTGGAAGCTAAAACGTAATCCCATCTATCCCATGATGATTTCTTTTCTTGAAAATCCCCACCATTGAAAAAATGACTTCGAATAGCTTCCATTTTTTCCACACTTCCTTTGGAAACTTGAAAATGTACATGTTATAGATAGGAATGGATCCAAGAACCGATAAAAGCGTTAGGCGACCACCAATGGAGAGTGTTTTCAACTTCCATTTAGAAAGGAGAGTCATAATATTCTGAACTATATCCTCCCACGTTCTAACACGAGACATCAAACCACCAACCTTAACGCCTAAGTATGTGAATGGAGTTTTAAATGTAGTGCAACCTAACTGAGTTGCGGCACTTACCACTTGTCCCGGAGCTACACATAAGCCCATCAACTTGCTCTTATGCATGTTTATATGAAGACCAGAGGCATTGTAAAAGCATTTCAAACTTGAACTATATTAGAGAGATTCTGAACATTCCATTCACCAACAAAAATTGCATCGGCGACATAAAACAAATGAGATAAATTCATTGAAGTACCAATCGATAATCCCTTAAAATAACCTGCATTTACCCCTCAGTTAAAAGAGATATGAAGACTTCCCATAATCAAAAGAAAAAGGAAAGGAGAAAGAGGATCTCCCTGCTTAAGACCTTTTTTAAATTGGAACTCTTCAGTAGGGCTACGATTAACAAGAATTGAACCTCTAGACGATAATAAACAAGCATGAATCCATCCACACCATCGATCACCAAAACCAAATTTCTTCATAACTTCAATCAAATAGTCCTAGCGAACCAGGTCATACGCCTTTTCAAAATCCAACTTAAAAATCATGGTTTCTTTCTTCTTAGATTTACACCAATTAATGAGCTCGTTTATATTGAACGGACCATCAAGAATCTGCCTATTAGCGACAAACGCTGTTTGAACTTCACTCACAATGTCCCCCATAACTAAGCATAACCGATTAGCTAAAATTTTAGCTATAATATTGTACAAACTACCGATTAAACTTATAGGACGAAAATCCTTTACCATTTTAGTGTCATGCTTCTTAGGAATTAATACAATAAAATATGAGTTAACACCTCTTGGGAATGAGCCAACCTGGAAAAAATGTCTCGCCGCATCAATCACATCTTTTCCTATATTCAAAATGCTATTTCTTTGCAATCACAACCTGCATATCTTCCATAAATATCAATTTTCAAAGAAAACACTATTTATTTCTGTTCGCTTCACAATTTTTACTTTTAACCTTATACTTCAACAATATTTTACTTTCAACAATCTTTTTGTAACATAAACAACTTACAGCTTCTTGGATCGGTTTAGATACATAAAAAAGTCTCTTTAAATCATCGTGATCCACTCCATACAATATTGTAGAAACTAGAAGGGTGGGTTGAATAGTTTCACCGTTTCTTTTTAATTGCTAAAACGTTTCGCCGTTTTTAGGTCCGGTTAATATTATTTTGCAAACTTGTTAAATTTTACTTGTTATGTGATATCAAATTTACTACTAACTAACATAATTAAACAAATAATGTATAGAGTAAGGAAAGAAGGCAACCAAGAGAAACGGCGATTTATAGTGGTTCGGCACGAAGCTCACTCTTCGTCCTACTCCACTCCCCGAGTACCACACTCGAGAGTTATCAATCACTATATCAACACACTCCTTCAGGCGGAGAAATCCGTACACAAGGTTACACGAGGTTTAACGACACTAAGCGGAATGTCGAGTTCTAATCGTAGCTAGAACCAATCTACTCCAAGGCTCACGTGGCCACACGAACAAGCACTCTTGTCCAACTTGGATCTTCACCCGATCCAAGCCTTCACACAAATGACACACTTGGTTCTTCACCCGAACCAAGCCTTCACACAAGACTCACTTGGATCATCACTCGATCCAAGCCTTCACACATATGACACACTTAGTTCTTCACCCGAACCAAGCCTTCACACAAGACTTACTTGGATCATCACCCGATCCAAGCCTTCACACAATGACTCAACTAAGTCCTAACCTACACACTAGGACATCACTCTCCTCACAACAAATACATGAACTAATCTAGTTACAAGACTTCTTGGATCTACATCACCATCCAAGTTCACACAAATATCCCCTCCTCGACTCACACACAAGTCGGAAACATTGACAATATTTACAGAACCTATCACCGTAACACTTGTTACGTTTGTGTGTGGACACCTATAACATCTC
>LBNU01028105.1:10411-20437 GCA_014162995.1 Artemisia annua | reverse complement strand
AATAATATATATATATATATATATATATATATATATATATATATATATATATATATATATATATATATATATATATATATATATATATATATATATATTATTATATTATTATATTATATAAGAATATCATGTTATTTGTATAGAATTGACACTAATCTGGTTGCAGGATTGAACGAGAGAAGGAAGTTAGAAATATCACTTAAAGGACGATAAAGTAACAACTACAACAAAAGGAAGGACTTGAAATGAAAATACAAATGTGAAAGACCCAAGTACGCCAGTCTTAGGACTATGTGCAGCGTACTTGCTTGGCGGGTAAATGAGATTGAATCTACGAGAAGTACGGCGTACTTTCTACGAAGTGCGGCGCACTTATCTTGTCAGTTACAAAAGCAGAGTTATTGATTGCATTCATTGTAAGGCCGATCACTTGTCCTCATTTACTGAACTCTGGAGTTAAACTAGGTCAAATGAAGTCTATAAAATGGAAGGAACAAATCAGAGAAAAGGGGGAAACATCTAGTAAAGTAAGGAAAGAATACGAAAGTGATATTGGTGAACTCATACCAAGTTCACCATATCAAGGTCGAATTGTGATCCTAGTACTGTGACAAAGGGTAGGAGAATGAGTCAAGTAAAGTTTTCTCTGTGGAAACCATTTGTTCTTTCGTTGTAATCACTTTGGTACAATTCTCTATTTTACAAATTATATTATGAAGTTTATGAAATCTATGTCAAATGATATGTGTTTTGTTACAGAGATAATGGAGTAGTCGTTTTTATGTTTATTTGGGTGATGTAGTTATAAGGTTGTTTGCATTATAATGTACGCTTGGTATTTGATACTATGCTTAAGTTTAATTGATGAGATAATGTTTGGATCATTGTTGAATGTTTGATGTATCTCTGTGGTAGAAGTAGGTCGAAAGGGTCTACCACTTTGGTATTATTTCAAGGTGTTTGTCTATGGCAACTTGGTGTTTACCTTGTAGAAATTGGTCGACAAAATGTTTATCAACCCATCCATGATCTTGTTTAATGCCTTATCTCATGTCTAACGAACTTGATGAGGAAATTGGCTTATGTATACTTCTGTTATGAACCATCCTTAATGCATTTGATATATTGAGAATTATAGGTCGAAAGGGATTCTTAATATGTTGGATAGTTATTTGTAGGAGTGATCACCAGTCATCTCTTGCTTATATATCTTGTTCATGATTGCTTGCTCATCATTTACATGTTTACTTCCATGTTTCTTAGCCTAAATAAACACAGCTTTTAATCATATAAACAAACAAACTAAATTACTAGTCTTTGGATAAGTGACAATCTAGGGACTTTACTTTGACACAATTGCTAACTTGGCTTTTCTACAATCTCTTGGGACGACCTGGTCTTACCTAAACCTTTACTAAACGGGGGTTATACTTTACCCGTGTGTTTTATATATTAAGGAAATTGGTGAAATTAGTATTATAAATTTAAAGCTTTTGAAACACATCAGTCCAAAATGTAACATCCACTTGATTATTCTTTAACTAGACATTTGAAAATATCTAGTTAGATGGTGGAGTGGATGATGGTAAGGATGAAGGTGGAGCCGAAGGTGGTACCGATGGTGGCATGGTAGCAAGGGGAGTTGGTTGCACATTTTGTTAAGCAAGGAGAAACTCAATGTGGCCAAACATGATATGGAGTTCATCTCTTAGAGAATGGATGAGATGAAAGTTGTGGTAACAATGATGAACTCAAATAAGTACACATTATTATCATCATTTATCCTATTTATTTGACTTGTTTTACTTTATTATGTATGAGAATTGGTACTTTAATGTTTACTTTAGTGATTCTCAGGTAAAAACAGGTAATAGGTGAAACTTGGCGATGTTGGACTAATTATGGAGCAAAACGAGCAAGATGTCAAAAGTCTACTGAAATCCAGAAGATGCGCCGTATCTCTCTCAATAAATACGCCGCAATATCATACTTAGATGAATTCGAAGACCATTGCCTGACTTTGAAGAATGCGCCGCATGCAATTTTACCATGCATCGCATATGAAACTTTGGTCAACGAAGAAGATCAAGCTTGTTCTACTCCAGATACGCCGCATTATACTTCTGACATACGGCGTATCACTATCAAGACTTCACCAGATACAATCCAAGACACTGAAGGACATGCGCCGCATAAAGATTCAAGTTACGCCCCATCTAAAGACGGTATACGAATATTCCAGAATATATTAGTCTTAGACCCCACGCGAAGTTAAGTAAATGTGCCGCATCTGCTCATTACATGCGTCGCATCGTACCCTAAGACAACAACTATAAATACCCCAAGACCTAGATGAATTTTGTGTGCAACATAACCCTAAGTAGCCGAGTTCATTCAAAGAAGCAACACAAGACATACCCCAAACAAAGATATTAGAGCTGTAAGAAGGTCCTGCATGTATTTAATTCATTAAGTAGTGTTGTTTTATTGTAATAGTACACTTTAATTCATCAGGATAGATGGGCATATGTATGTGACTACGGAAAATCATACATACCTCTTAAAATTGCTTTCCCATCAATTAAAGTTTATATGATGATGTCTTTGGTGACTTATATTAGTGCTTTGATAACCTCTGTGTCTAGCTGAGCTTTGCTTGGGCTGCCATACCCCTTCCTCGCCTATTTAATCTGACGTCTTTGGATGAATAGGATAGTCATAAGTTATCATTAAGGGTGGACCTGCCGATGTGATTAGAGCCAACGAGAAAGATTTAATCACGTACACTTCATATAAAACTAGCAATAAAACAAGTGACTAGCTACTTAATTATCAGGACAGGTCTTCTTATAGTTTCTATTATCTATCTGTGTACGTGTATGCTATTCGCTGATTCGTGCTCATTAGTTTAATTTAATGTTTAACTCAACCAATCTGTGCCAGTCTCTCAGGCTGAACCCCTTTGCGATAGATTAGGCTGTAAAACTAACTTAGGATATTAAAATACTGATTAGGTTAATTAGATAAATCGTTCCACTCTTAGTGATCGACACTCTACTTACCATTATATACAAACTGACCGGGTACACTGCTCGTTAAGTGTGTGTGTTATTGATAAGTCGGCTAAATATAAATGTAAAACTTGAGTAGGCATTAACACTGCTAAACCGCAACGACACATCACGCGCATCAAACAACAAGCACATCCCATGGTGTGGTTGTTAGCAAAGTTTTAATGAAGAGAAGGTTCTATGTTTGGGGATTGTGGTGGAGTGGATGAAGTGTTTTCCAAAGGACCATTTGGTGAAAGAGTTAGAGATGTATTAGGTGGAGGTGGATGTGAGATCCTTGGAGGAGGAGACATGTTTCCAAGATAGGGTGAAGGGTTTTCAAGGAAATTTGGTAATTAGGATGATGAGGCAATTTGTGAACTTGAAGAGTTTGATGTGTTGATGGAAGAGGATGAGTTACTCACAAATGGTGTGTAAGCACCCGAACTAGAGTGAGTGAGTAAGAATGATGAGTTTTTGATGAATGATGTGAATGGTGATGAATTAGGTCTTGATGAGGATGATGAAGTACCTTTGATGGAAGGAGTTTTGAGAGGTGCATTTGGTGTTTGAGAGGATGGGTCATTTTGAGTGAGATCAATGAAGTTTGTTTGTGGTGGTGTAAGGTTGATTTTAGGCCTTTTGTTTGATAGGGACAAGGAGGTTGAAGGAGACCCCATTGTAAAAGATGAGGATATGGAAGATGATGTGGGTGATGAAGATTATCATGAAGCATGGATGTTTAAATAACCAAGAGTGATTATGGAATGGGTAAAGCATGCATTAGGAAATTGTAAACATATACAAATGTTTTGCTAATATAGGAAATGGTGGTGAAAATCACGCAATAGGGCACCAGGTTTGCAAGAAATGAGAAACAATGCAGGAACCCGTGACACAGGGCTGCGGTCCCTTAAATGCTGGACGGTCCGTGATCGTTAAGGGACCGCCACTTTGATAAGGGACCGCCGACAGTAGAGTCTCAGGTTTCAACCCAGTTTTCCATTTCAGCAAACCTGCACCTACAGGCTGTTCAGGTGTAATACAAAGCAGCATAAAACTTTATAACCTATTTTAAGTGCTAGTTTAACAAGTAAGTATGCAATAACATCAATCCAATAACAGTCATACATTCATTCGATAGGTCAAGTTTAAAATTATATATACTAACAAATAATGATGGATTTTTGTTAGATAATACAATCATGAAGAGATCACCAACTACCATCAACAAAGAGTTAACATACATAGTAGAAATTATCCAATTATACATCAAACATAGTTCTAGAGAAATTTAAAACATGTTCCTCAAACAAATGATACAATATAAGATGATAAACATTCAATTTTTCTTTCCCAAAATTTTGTGAATTCTCTTTCCAATTGACTTCCATGCACCTCGACTCTCATCCCTTGTTTGATGTTGCATGTTCATGATTTGGGTTAGGCGAGCTGAAAAATTGTCAGGGTTCCGATCCTCAGGAGGAAGATCCTGAAAAACTTGGGGGTACCCGGATGGTAGGGAGTTGACATAGGTGACAGGAGATGGGGTACTGACTCGTGAGGTTCCTTCATCATAAGATACATCATCGTCATCGTTGGGATTAAATGATGATCTATGAGCAAAGGAACTTGAACCTACTGACCTTCTTGACCCATAGTTTGACCTAGTCCCAAGTTCTGGTCCTACCGACCTTCTTGACCCGTAATCAAACCTAGTCCTACGTTCTAGATTTTGGGTTAGAGGAAACATGGCAAGGTTAGCTAAAGGATACTCAACATTGTTAAGGACAGGGTAATGATGCATGACATGACGAAAAAGGTGGGTTAAAAGCATACTGTATGGCAAGATCATAGTGGGTTTGCTACGAGCAAATTCCATTTTCTTGGCCATGTAATATGCAAGATTATAGGGGACGGTATGTGTAACACCCCCAAAAATAGAGAATCGCGGAAGCATACAAGCATTTGGGGTGCTACGAAAATTGGATATCACAACACAAGATACATAGAGAACGGATTGAAAATCCGTTTAAATATATTACATAGTTATAAGTCAAATGTAATACATAAGTTCAAGTTTTGATAAAATAAGGCCCAGTTACATGATTGTCTCAAAGTTTTCAGAGTTACGCTTGTGTAAAAACACTTAAGATTTTATGACCTCGCCATGCACTGCCTTCAACATAAACATACTTTAAGCACCTGAGAAACATGCTAAAAGTCAGCTAACGCTGGTGAGTCTATAGGTTTAAAGTAAATAGCACGTATGGACCATAGCAATAATCAGCAAGCACACACTAAACCCGCATGCAACACTAAGCTCAATAACCGAACTAGACAAAAGTATGCCAAACGCATAAATACAATAAAGGTGCCCGCGAGTGATAATCCCCAGTCACTCGGCAAAAAAGGTCGTCATGGTATACGTTCGCCTTGACCATGGCATGGCCAACCGAACGGAGGAGTCACCCTCAATAGATCTATTTATATCATACGCGTTTCCCAGCAGGAATTGACGGTTGTCGATAATAGGCAAAGTGGGATTCAAGCAAACTTAGGTTTCCGCATACTAGTGTCTAAAAATAAGTTCAGTTTTGGTCCATGAAAATAGTTTTGCATGTTTCTCACCCCAAGGTTTATAAAACAATACATATAAGAAAGTTGGGGCTATATACTCACCTTAAAAGATAGCAATCTGCTAGTCAACAAGTAAATAGTGCAACCGCTCCGACACGCGACCTAGTTAAGTATGGTAAGTCTTAGTTCAACGTTCGTGCTTTAAGTGTTTGACTCATTTGAAAAGATTTTTATGTGTTACCATGTGCTTGTGTATTTCTTGCTTGTTGCGTGGTACGTACGTTTCAAAAGTAGTTTATTAGAAAAGCTCTTGGTTTTGGCTCGTGGTGATAGTGAGTGAGAGTGCATAACGGAACATCCGTGTATTATATTCTTCGTTGTAATACGTAAGTGATATATATACATATAGCACATATATATATTAAGTGTAATAATAGTAATTATGTATTTAATTAATTAAGTTCATAATTAATTAAATATACTTGAGAAATCCTTATAACAATAAGTTTGTGAGAAAATATTATATTATAAATAATTTTTATTATTTATAATATAATTAAATATTAATTATTTAAAATAAATACATTTGTATTTAGAAAACTATATAAATGGAAGTATTTTTGTAAAATACTCTAAGTGTTATAATTTTTAGAAATTTGGGCATGACTCGTTCGTTTGTTCAACGTTTCCATTTTTCTCAAATGTTGCATTTTCTCAAATAAACCACTTGTCACTTTATTTGTAAAATTTAGTACGTAATAACTATATTATTCGTTATTAATATAGTTATCGATATAATTTGTTCTACGTCACAAAAATAATCACCGTGAGTTCAAATATATGTAAAAACTCGTTTTTTTCACCCGAAAGGTTTATTGGGCTTAAATTTCACTATTAGGCCCGTTAGCCCATTATTAGCCCAAAAATATATATTCTGATTTAAATTACGTTATATATATCGTTATATATCGAAATTAATTTTTACACGTCCGATAATAATTTTTGGTCAAAAAGTCAAAGTTGGAAAATCTCTTATTGGGCTCGACCCACTGTTCACCGAGTACCAAATTGGGCTCAAAAGTCCACTCGACCTAATAACAATTTTAGTGGTTTAATTTATATAACTTTTATAATTAAACATAATTAACACTTTTAATTATGTTTAATCCTCAAAAAGCCAAGTTTAGCCAAAAATATTTTTAGTCGATTCTTTTAAGTGCTAGTCGACCCAAAATATTTAATTTCTCCAAAAATTGTATTTTTAACTAATTATTTATAATTAGTTACGGTTAATTCGATATATAATTAATTATAATCTTTCAAGAAAAATCTCACCATTTCACCACTTGAGCCAAAATTTTATGTTTTTCAAAACCCCAATAATCTCACAATTTTTTATTTATGCCGATTGGTGTATATATACATATAAGTGTATATATCGGCTTAAATTCGCGTAATTAGTATAAATTACATTTGCATCATTAGATTAGTACCACAAGCAACAAGTTTTACCACACAAGCAAGAAATATACATATGAACTAGTAGCATTTAATGAAGTTCAATTTACATGCATGCAAGACTTATATATGTAAACTTGTCAACTTAACAAAATATATACATTTAGCACTTGGTAACACCTTTGATCATCATAAAAACATGAAGTAAACAAGATTAGAAAAGTTTTGATGAATCCTTACAATGGTTGTATGCTAACGTGGCTAGGGAAGAACAAGGAGACCCAAATCACTTCAAGTTTAACCCAAAACACTTTATATTTAACCCAAAACACTTGAATCTATCACCAAAATTTACTTGATCTTCAAATATGTATGTGATTTGTGTGTGTGTGTGTGTGTGTGTTCTCGGGCAAAGAGAGAAGAGAAGAGAGTGTTGGATGAAAAATGAGATGAAGACACTAGCTAAAATGATTTTTGGGTGATAGATTTGGGTAAAATGGTGCTTTGTGGTTAAAAGGGTATTTAGGGGTTAAAAGGGTTAATTACATGTGGTAATTTTTGTTAGTGGTTGGTGACTAGACCATGATTAGGCCGAAATTTGGGAGTATCCTAGGAGGGGGAAGATATTTTTACTCCTCGTTAGTATATCGTGTGTCGGTTTAAGCTTAGATGTAGCCGTAACGTCCCGGTTTGACGTTTTTGGACACGTATACGTAAAATAAAGTTTTTAGCCACGATTTTGTCAGAAATGTAATAAAATGAGTTTACTGACTCAAAAATATGTTTACTTGACCTTTATCATAAATACTGTGGTGTCGGTTCGCGTGCGGTGTTGTTTTTCAGAAAATGTGAGAAAGCTCTCAGTAATTTACGAAACTTGTCAGTAACTATCCGAAATGGATTAATTTGTGTTTACTGACAAAAATAAACTTTTTCAGTAGTGACTGTAAGCTACAGTGTGCAGGACAGCTCCCGAAAATGTTCAGAAATGTGCAGAAACATGCAGAAATGTGCAAAAATGCTTATAATACTCAAAGTAAATATAATAAATAGAAATTTAATATAAAATTAATTTGTGAAAAATACCATTTGTCACAGTCTCCTCTCCTTAAGGGGAAATCCGTCCTGGATTTCAGTTCAAGTCATTCGATGAGTTCGAAAAGAGATGTGGATATTTACGCTTGATCTCGTCCTCTCGCTCCCAAGTGTACTCGGGGCCTCTGCGAGAGTTCCAGCGGACTTTCACGATTGGGATACGACTCTGCTTCAGTCGTTTAACTTCCCGGTCCATGATCTCAATCGGTTCCTCGACGAAATTCAACCTTTCGTCGACTTGGATCTCTTCCAAAGGAATAGCAGAATTATCGTCAGATAGACACTTTTTCAAGTTGCTAACATGAAAAACGTCATGCACAGCGCTGAGTTCGGAAGGTAATGCGAGTCGATAGGCTACCGGCCCGACTCTGGCAAGAATCTCGAAAGGTCCAATATAACGAGGGTTCAGCTTCCCACGTTTCCCAAATCTGATCACGCCTTTCCATGGCAAGACCTTCAACATCACTTTGTCACCCACTTGAAACTCAAGGGGCTTTCGCCTCTTGTCAGCGTAGCTCTTTTGGCGATCACGAGCAGCTTGCATTCGATTCTTGATCTGTTTGATTTTCTCAGTAGTTTCGCGAACTAGATCTGGTCCAGTAAGTTGGCTTTCTCCGACTTCGGCCCAACATATCTGTGATCTACACTTACGACCATAAAGTTCTTCATACGGTGCGGCCTTAATACCAGTGTGATAGCTGTTATTGTAGGAAAACTCGACCAAAGGCAAATGCCTATCCCAGCCGTTTCCAAAATCAATAATACACGCCCTGAGCATGTCCTCCAATGTCTGGATAGTCCTCTCACTCTGACCATCAGTCTGAGGATGATAAGTTGTGCTCATATCAAGATCTGTACCTAATGCATCCTGTAGCGACCTCCAAAAACTGGATGTGAAACGGCTATCTCTATCAGAGATGATAGAAACTGGCACTCCATGCCTTGCCACAATTTCCTTTACGTAAAGCCTGGCAAGCTTGTCCATACTATCGTTCTCTCCCATAGGAAGGAAATGTGCAGACTTTGTGAGACGGTCTACGATTACCCATATCGTGTCATAACCGCTCGACGTTCTTGGCAACTTGGTGATGAAATCCATGGTTACCCGCTCCCATTTCCACTCTGGAATCTCTGGCTGTACGAGCAAACCTGGCGGTCTCTGGTGTTCCGCCTTAACCTTTGAACACGTTAAACACATGCTGACGTACTTAGCTATATCCGCCTTCATGTTTGGCCACCAATATAACTTCTTCGAGTCTAAGTACATCTTCTCAGCTCCTGGGTGAATAGAGTATTTGGACTTGTGCGATTCGTGCATAATCAGATCACGAATTCCTCCGCACAATGGACTCCAACTCCTGTCTCCATAACATAAAACTCCATCAGACCTTTTTACGAAGCTATTTTCGCTCTCTGGCATACCGTAAATTTTCTCGTCTGGTCTATTCTCTTCCTTGAGTGCCTCCAGCTGAGCCTCAAGAATTTTCGCTGGAAGAGGGGAAACAATCGTCATCCCTAACGATCTGACTCTGAATGGGTTAATCCTCTCCTTCCGACTAAGTGCATCGGCAACAACATTCGCCTTGCCCGGATGGTAACGAATCTCACAGTCGTAATCACTAAGCAATTCTAACCATCGGCGCTGTCTCATGTATAGCTCCTTCTGGTTCAAGATATGCTGTAGACTTTTGTGATCCGTATACACCACACACTTAGTACCGTAAAGGTAGTGTCTCCATATGCGTAGTGCAAACACAACTGCGCCTAACTCCAAATCATGAGTTGTGTAATTCTTCTCATGAGTTTTCTGTTGTCGAGAAGCATACGCTATCACCTTTTCTCT
>LBNU01028103.1:4750-28178 GCA_014162995.1 Artemisia annua | reverse complement strand
CGTATTGAAACTAGGTAAAGTATGTTGAGGAATATGTGCAGGATTGTTTTAGAAAGGAATAGGTACCTGTTGAGCATATAGTGAATACATTCAACCTGTGGATGCAACATTTCTGGCCTGATTGTAGTGCTTACTACGGTTGATGCGTGTTTTGTAAAACCTTACAACAGGTTTTACCTCTCGAGGGATCTCAAAGAGCTTACAACCCACCAGCAGTTTACCTGGACCGATGTAGTATAGGATAGTGTAAAGTACGGGGATGAGCGTTCTCTCACAGGAATAGTGTTCGTTAGGATAGGAAAAACTACTCTAATAGGTCTAAGGGTGAAGGAAGATTCCTTTATGTATTTATGTTTTATGGAAAGCAAGTAAAATCTCGGTTTTGGAAGAAGGGGAATTAGTGCTAGTCAACTACACCCACAGTTTACTACGTATCAAATTAAAATAAAAAATAAACTATCTAAAACTATATTGTGGTGTGGAAACAATATGGAGAAAGTTGTGTTTGACTTAGATTCATTACTCCCTAAACATACTTTTACCGTATTGGATATGTATGTTACTTGTAGTGATGAAGGGATTATTCCTAAGTGAACTTCATGGAGTAGGCTATACCATATCTCTCCAATTCTATGAGCTCTTATCTCGCCCTATGCCATGCTCGCACAACCCATAGGGGTTGTAAACAGTGGCATCAGCGTTAAATATTAAATACTACCATTTAATAGCCTAGTAGGCCTTGGGCTACATGTTTCCCAAGACGTTCAAGCACGTTACCATAAAAGGAGGTTGGCCAGTTTCCTTGAGGCCTAACATTGATTGGAACGAATCATCCCAACAAACAACAACACAACCCCAAAACCCAATTTAAAAATACCCCAATTTTTTAATTAATAGTTAGGTTCATTTACGATCTAAGCAAACACAAGAAGATTTAGCTATACATGTTAATAAAAAGACAAGCAAAAGATATTAATCAACCAACACAGTAGACATATTGATTGGAATTGAAAGTGAAGACTTTATCTTTAATAAGCATGAGGGTTCCAAGGGGTTGGAAACCCTAAAAAGTACATGAAATTCGACTTTAGGGTTGCCCTAAAATTCTCCACAAAGTTCCACCTAATGAAGGAAAATTGAAAACTATATATAGATTTTACACTTCTGACGGCGTCAGTTATAAGGGCTGACGCCGTCAGCTCACCGTCAATAGTTTTCTCGGATGGCCTAAGATCTACTCATGACGCCGTCACCTTATAAACTCTTCTGCCGTCACTCTTAACTTTACTTCCTGACGGACACTTTTCCCAACACCTGACGCGCAGGTGTTAAAATGCCTCTGGCCGTCATTTGAAAATGATTTCCACTCTTTTGTCAAAGGCTTGTCTGACGGCGTCACCTTGTGACTTCTGACACCGTCAGTTGTTAAATCTTCATACTTTTGAATCTTTGTCGTTTCTTCACTTTTTATGTTCCAAAAACGTTCCGAATATGCATGTTTCCAGAATTCCTCTCAAAAGTACCTAAAATGACAAAAGGAACGATTTTTAGGCAATATTTTGATCAATTTTATATGAATTAGGGCTTAAAATGACCCCCTAAAAGCGTAACACTTTTCGTCTCATCATAATCCCTTACACTTGGGATTTGCTTGTCCTCAAGCAAAATGAGCTTTTATTCCAATCAAAATATGAGTTAGGGTCATTTTAACACGAATATAAAAGTAATTACAACAAATAGTTATAGACCCTAACTCATAAATAAGCACGGAAATCATACACTAGCACCTCACAAAATAGTGTTTGGATTCTCACATCTCTCAAATGTCATTAAAGGTATATATTCTCATAAATGGAAACGGAAAAAAACACTCATACTCTTTCATAGCAAATAGATTATCATAGCTTGGGAGAGGATCAATTACTCCTCCACCTAGGCGTTAAAGCACCTAAAGATAAACTATCAAAGAGGTCTTTATTAAAGGGTTGTAACGTAAGGTGTAGGGATATGTATAACACGGTATTGAGTTGGAATAAAGGGTATTTTATTGGGTTGGCGAGTTAATTAGTCATGATCAAATACATGCCTCTACATCGTTCTTTTTAAGTCAAGACTCGAGCTCAATCTTAGTCTAAAAATGAAATAAACAAAAAACTAAAAAGAACATAAATGGAAACGGATGGTAGTCCGTATGTTTTCTTCTTTCTTTTCATATTTTTTTTGTATTTTCTTGCTTTTCGATTTTTTTTTTTCATACATCTGCCATACAAGCTATTGCATGTGAACACGGCAAACCTGACAATTGCCACATCCTGCAAGAGCATGTTCTTTTTGGCTCATCTACCCTGAAAGCATCATAACCCTTTCTGACTTCAAATACATTTCCCCCACATGGAACGACATGCCAAAACCTGATAACAGAATGAAAACAATTATAAGTTACTTTTTTTATAATATAAGACAAAACATATGAACAACCTGTAGTATTGTTAAATTGAATCATACCTTTGGTAATCCTTTGAAATTTCTAAAACCTTTTGGATGTTCGGACAAATGTCACCAGTCCATTTTTCACAAAGCATTCTCATCGTGTTCATCCTCTCCATGACTGTCATCCTTATGGACTCTAACATAGTAATGATTGATTTATCCCTAACCGTGCACAAGACCGAGTTAAAACATTCGCTCAAACCATTTTCAATGGCCTCGCAGCACACACCTTCTCTAAAGTAAGCTCTAGACCAAGTCTTTGCGTCTTTTTTCTCCAAGTACTCATGTGCTTTGGGATTGGCTGTCTTTATTTTGTCCATAATTCGCTTAAACTTTTGAGGGTATGAAGCTTTCGATGCACCCCAGAAGAGACCACGAAACTCTTCGCCACTGAATTGCTTTCTGAAATTCTCATATATATGCCGAGCACACTGCCGATGCTTTGCTAAAGGCATTACCTCTTTAACAGCTTCAATTAGACCCTTCAAAAGATTACGCACACTGTTAGAAATCCCTTTTTATCAGACAAATAAATTGTATCACAAATAGTTAATTAAGAAAGTATATGAATACCTTATGCTGATCTGACATCAATGTCACATCATACCTAAAAGGAATCATCAAATCATCAGCTAACAGTTTAAGAAACCAACTCCAATTGTCTTTATTTTCAATGGTTACGATTGCCCATGCAATAGGGAATATGTGGTTGTTACCGTCTCTTCCAACCGCTGTCAAAATCTCTCCGCAATTTGGCTTCTTCAAGAAACATCCATCCAGTGCAATTACCTTTCTACAGCCCTTTATCCAACCTTCCTTTAACGCATGGAAACACACATAGAATTTGTCAAAGTAGGTCTTGTTGTCTGGGTTAACAGAGACACCTACTTTGACAGTCGAACCCACATTTGATTGATGAAGTGCCTTTGCATATGACCTTAGCAAACCGTAATGATCTTGAATAACAGCTTCACCCTCACTCAAAGCACACTTCTTTGCATTCAAACACTGAGTAGAACTGACTATACACTGGTACTTCTTCATAACCAATTCTTGCATCTGAGCAATCGTAATCTTTGGGTTCATCCTTATTTTGTCACCAAAGTTTCTTCCAATCCACTTGTATGTAACTAGCCGTCCATAATTGAAGTCGCGTACACATGTATGCTCATCTACCATTGAAATAACCTGAAAGCTATTTAAAGCTTTCACCCACTTTGCAAAAATTCTCCATTTACATTCATTGACTTGTGAACAACTTGGATACTTATGAAAGTTCCTTTGTTTCCCCTTGCTTGGATCCTTCAAAGTTTCTTTTCTTCGACCACACTTACCGATAACCTTTGCTTGCGTACTCTTTTCAAACCACAAAGAAAAGCCATTTGCCAATGCATAATAGGTGAGTGCTACCTTAAACTGCTCATGGTTGACGTACTTTTCTCCAAGCTGTGAATCACATATTAACATTGTAATTAGTAAAGTAATACATATTACAGAAAGAAATAATGAAAAAAGTCAATTTAGTACCTTAGGTTTTTTAAGTCTCCAATGTGTCTGATCATCATAGATTGGATACTTATCATCTGGTTTCTCCACCATCACAAAAGGGTCTGACACTCCCTCCCCATTACCCGCGAGTTTACGCATTAGAGATTCCATATAATGTTCATGTTCTCTAACTGTGTCACCAAAAGTGTCACCAACATGTTCAATAGACGATGCCATGTCATCATAACCAGGTGGTTCAGGATCATCAATCACTTCATCTGCATGTTCTTTTGACTCACGCTTTCTTTTTCTAAGCTCAATTACTTCATCCTCAATATCACTCAGATAGTCAAATGACTTATCAGAGTCATGACTGTCAGTTTCAGAATAATAATTGGCATATTCATCACCCATTTCAGAGTCATCGCTGTCAGTGTCTGAAGATAAGGGACCCTCATTTTCTCTAATTGTGATACCGTTACCCCTAGGTGAAGTGTTTCTTTTCCTATTCTTAACAATATCTTGTTTTGTTAGTACACCTTTACCTTTGTTGAGGGTCTTTTGTCTAGCTAGAACTTCAGCATCAATACTAGCTTCTTCAACGTCAACCNCCCGAATCACCCGACCCGCCATAACCCGACCCGACTACCACACGAACCCGATAACCCGATTCCTTATCGGGTCGGGTTGCGGGTGAGTTTTTAAAAATCAAAACCCGACTCAACTCGACCCGACAAACCCGATAACCCGACCCGATAACACCCCTACATGTATGTATGTTACAGTTTATATTGTATCGTGGTACAGGGTTTTTATGAGATTTAACCGTTCATAAATAGCTCATAGAAAAAATCTATTGACGCAACGCCACAAATTTTTTTCTGTTAAAATGTGTCTACTTGATGCATAGTTTATTACATATCCAAAAGATCTTCAACGAGATTTAACTTTTTGATGGATCTTGTAACTGAATCTGATCTCAGCAATATCAGTTAGATGTTATGACGGCTGGTTGAATGCCTAAGTCGGTTTTCAAAACATTGACGTACACTCAATCTTACATTAAATTTTGAACTAGCTCCAAGTAACCCTCAACTAACACTAAAACAGCTCAAACTAAATACAAATTCTTAAAAAAAGTTAGCCAACATGGAGCACGACATGAATTCTAAAAGTGGCAAGAGTTTATCTGTTCAGGAATTTTCTTCTTAATTTATTTGTCGAAATGGCAAGATTTGGTCACGATACATTTCATTATTCTAAGGCATGTGATTGTGTATTAATACCAAGTGCAGTATATAATTGGGTAAAATCTACAAATACTTAATGCACTAACAATTCTAACTCATTATACATAATCAACTAACAAAATTACTATTATGCTCTAAAAAATCTTACACATTAAATATTTATAGATTTTACCCTACATAATTTCATTTTAAATTTGAACTTGTTTTCTTTTGGGTTATTCCAAATTACTTGTCTACTTTTAAATCGAGTTTATCATGTTACCTTCAATTGAAGTTATTATTAGAAACTTTAAAGATATTATAAATTAATTAGTTAAAGGTAAAACAATTATTTTGTAAAAAGTAAAAAGGAGAAATGTGTAATGATGATAGTTTTCTTAAAGTGTATGTTTTTTGTCGATAAACAATTATTTTGAGACATAAGGGTACAAAACAACGATTCTAAATAATAAAGAAAATTAATACTAATTTATGACTAAAATGCATGCCTTAATATATGTCTTAGTACAAGATTAGAATATGTATCAAATTTAAAAGTAGAGAAAAATATACATCTCTGTTAAATGATGAATATAAATATATATATATATATATATATATATATATATATATATATATATATATATAGTCTGAGTTTGACGTCTCTTGTTAAAATCTTAAGAGGAAAGTTTTGACTCAATACATACTTCAAAGAAGTTTTGACTCAATACAATTTTATTGTTTAGTAAAAACAGAATTAGTAGTATAAGGCAAGTAAATATTAAAGTAAAATAAGTAACAAAAAAATCTCCAACCAAATTAATAGTTAGATAGTATCTATTATTTCCTCGCTAAACCTAATGAATTTGATATAAATTAGTTTGATCTAATAAGTGTAATTTTAAGTTTTATATTTGCAAAATTGACATTGATGATGATATTTATTTTTAAATTAACTTGACATTGTGGCATATTGTTAAACATGATGTATTTATTTATTTAATTTTTATTTTTATAATAAATAGATTGTTCTCACTTGAAATGCGAATAATCACTTGTGTCATTTTGCTGCAGAAAACACTTTCTTTCATGCAAATTACACAATCATCGTCTTTGATCTCATGTATATGTAAATTAAAAAAGTTTTTCATCAACAAATTATACCAATTAACGTATTTTTTGATATTCTTTAATATGATGTCCATTTTTTTATATTTCGTTAAAGTTCTTTACAATTTTTTTTTTCACAAAATAACGTAATATACTCGAAAGATAAGATTTTAAGTTTTATAACTTAAAAAACAAGAAGAAAAATGACATTTTGAGAATTAATTGAGAAGTATTATAAAATACTATGAAATTAATTAATGTTTTCTTTCTCCGAACAAATTATTTCTTTCCTGACGCAATTTTCTCTCTTTATTACTTCCTTCGTTATACCAAAAAAGTGTTCATCTTACAATCTACGGTTGTCCCAAAAAAAATGTACAGTTTTTATATGTGGATAGTAATTATGACTATTTTCTCCCATTCTGCCATTTTAATCCAAACATGTATTAATTGCTCAATTCTATTTTCTATAAGAAAAGTTGGGTAAAATGACTTTTTATAAATGAAAACTTGCATTAATTACAAATATCATAATTTTTCTATATTTTTTTTGTCTGTAGACACTCTTTTCGGGACGGAGGGACTAATTTATATATTTGCTATACTCATATTTTTCTCAATTTTATCATTCAAATTTATTATGAAGTTATTACAAATTTATTGCAAAATTCAATTACAATTTTTTTAAAAAAAAAATATATATCATTTAGAAAACACCTACACACTTTATAAAATTTATACAAGGTAATAACTAAAATTATTAAACAATTCATATAAAAATCTTCAAAATTTAATCTTCTTTCATTTGAGATCAAATTTGCTCCATATATAAATTTTTAAAATTTTCCAATTCTTAAATTTTGAAGTTTATAAAAATCATTTGTTAATTAATTTCAGTTGCGATGCTAAGAAATCAAAAGCATCGGACTAGGAAATAAAATGGCAGATAATAGTGTAAGAGCGTGTAAAAGTTTTATTGTAGATAGTATTATTTTTAACAATGTGTTATAAAAAGTGAATTCAGTTAGAAATAAGTTTCATATTGAATGTCAGTTTCGCAAATTTTCCTTTTATAATTACTTTAATTGAAACAAATCACTATATACATAGAAATTTTAGAAAAAAAATATATTAAATGACTCGTTTATGTTACTATTTTATAAAACTGAACGTCGTCCCCTCAATTAGGGTTTCAGAACTAATTTTTGGGGATCTTGTACAAGATCTGTGGAGGATTTATAACCAAAAAAGTTAGTAATTGATTAATATAAACATGTACGATTTGTTGATGTGGAAGAGTGTGTGTGTAAGGCTTGTGTTCACCTAAGAAGAAGAAAGCGGGACGCTGACGTGGAGGAGGGTTATGTTGGACTGAACCGGGTACCGGTCATACAAGTGACATTATACCCAAAAGAAAAAAAAAAAAAAAGCAACTTTAGTGTAGGGAAAGTGAAATTTTTTTGTTTAATACCCATAAGATGAAAGCGTGGCAAGTATGGTACTTTTTTAAATAATTTGCCCATGTTAAAACAAAGCTGAATGCGGTGATGATCGATTTTCAAATAACTAACATCCATACAAAGTAAGGCATCGGCGAGTGGCGATTCTAATGATTAGAGGATTAAAATGAAATATGATTTCTGAAATGATAACTGAGAATGAAAAGGCAAAAATAAAAAAGTTCCGTTGCCGGGACTTGAACCCGGGTCTCTCGGGTGAGAGCCGAGTATCCTAACCAACTAGACTATAACGGATTTGTGATATTAAGCTGGTTTTAGTTAACTTAACTAAATAGATTACTGAAAACAGCACAGAAGTTAGGCAAGGTTTGGAATTTTGGACACACTCTTGTTTGATACCGAATACATAAAAGAATAATTTGGATCAAAAACAAAATTGTTATGGATAATTAGTGGATCCATAAGAGGCCCACGGCCCAGTTAGCTATTAGGGTTTTTACCCTATTGTTTATCTTATATATACGCCATTATCTCTGACATTATAGATCAAGAATAATATTCATTCTCTCAATTCTTGTTCACAACACGTTATCAACACGCTCTAAAGAAAATTAATGGCCGAAGAAACCAATTCATCTTTCAGTTAACAAGTTATATATTTTTAATCGCATGAGGTAATTCTTATACCATTGATATATATTTATTCCATATATTGCTTGATAATAGATATATGATCGTTAATAGATATATGATCATTGCATGTAAAATAGAGTATACGTGATGGTAGTGAGGTAATGCAAAACATCAATTATTAATTTATCGTTCTCTTGAGCCATATTGGTGCCGCATATAAACATCATTATAAAAATAAAAACATCGATTAACGATATTAATTTAATGCTCTTATATACGCCGTATGTATTTTTGCATATGTTATAGTGTTTATGTGTACACTCGATTGTAGCTCAAAACAGAACACTAAACTTTTTATTTTATTTTATTTAATTAAGTATTTATTTTGAGAGAAAGCATGATTCGCTAAAATATTATGTATTTATGTAAACCGGTAGTGGTATATTATCTGTGGCTTCTTGTGATAGGTGACATCATATATTGCTTATTTATGATTTTGAGATCCAGTAGTTTTTGATCGTTATACCATCTCGTATATGTATTACTTTGCTTCAGTTATATTGCTTATTGATCGTGTTTGATATCAAGAAAAAGGTAGACTTTTGTTGTTATTTTTCTTTATCTTATCTTCTCTAAAGCAAATGTCCAATTTCTATTTTGACAAACGGATCAACATTTAGTCATTAAAGAGGTAAGTTTTCTTGATTAATTAATAATTAAAGTTGTTTTCTACATATGGTATATACTTAGCATACTATATCAATGTTCTTATAATTGATAGTTGATTCTATAAAAGTATAGAATATAGTTGTAAAGTTGTTTATGTAGATGATAGTTGTTGTATATTATGCATATAATTGAATATAATTGATTAACATCTGTATGTTTATGTGTTATTAGTATTACTATTATAGTGTGTGTATAAAACAACTCTATTAATGTGTATGACATACAGTATGTACTGTATATGTTGGTTGTGTGAGATGAACTCAGTATAAATTTTGCGCTAATTAAAATTTTTTAGTATATGATTATTGACTTCATGTTAACGATGAGTAATACGTATTCATATTTGATTTGTAATTCAGTACTTTTAGACTACGAATATGTGTCTTATGAGAAAAAACTATGTGTCTCATGAGAATATTCTGAAAAGAAAAAGTTAATGACAATATAGCTTTTAGTTTGTTGTTTCCTACTTGTGATATGCTTAAATTATAGTTTGCACGTTATCTAGTTTAATTTAATATCTACTCGTCTTCTGAGTTGGGTGTCATAATTCCACCGTAGTATCCATGTATATTATAAATCACTGACTAGCTTGCGAAGATATGAATCTTATAAATACTTGTTGGTATTGAGCGTATGCATGTTTTAATGTTATGTTGCATTGGATATTTTAAGATTGTTATGTAGCTTACGCCGTAGATATTATAGTATAATTCTTAGCACAAATAATTGTTGCCTCTAATGCATTGATTTTTCATATAACATGAAAGAAACCTATCGAAAATTAAGGATAATTACTAACGTGACATTGATAGATCTTGATGCATATATGTGATTTATATTAGTTTTAATTTTTATACTCTGTTTACGAGTTAGTTATTAGTAGGATTAATACATACTCCATGTTTGGATGCGTACAATATCATCGTATTTGACATATAATTTGACTTATTCATTGATGATTGCATGATCCAATACAATTCTAGAGATTACTAGCAATAATAATGCTTTGTATTAATAGTCTTGGCGAAATTATGATTAAGGAAAAATCAGATTTTGATACGAATTAAGTGTAAATTGTGCCATTGAGTTTGTTAAATATGCGTGATTTCATTTGTGAGATGATTTTATTTGCTTATTTGTCACTATATAGAATGGTAAAAGAATGCAATATCATATTTTGTATGCATTGGCATTAGTTATTTGAACACTGCTGAAGATATAATTCGTTTTTGTTAGCTGCTAATCTTTATATCTATGAGTGATAGCCTTGAAGATATGACTAACAAGGCATAGAAATCATCCTACGAATTAAAGGAAAAGATTAAAGGACAACATGTATTAAGCTATGTCATTAAGTTTATCATATATGTGCTCCTTGTTTATTATCTAGTTTTATTTGTTTACGAGACATTTGATGTATGTGTTTAGAAAATTATGCAACTTCACCGGTGTAGAATATGGTTTTTTTATACGTTTGATTAGAGAAATATAACTTTTAATGTGACGATGTGCTAATTTGTACATATTATTCTACTTTTTGAATAAAGTCAAGTGCAACTGGAGCACATGTGGTCATAAATCACACGTTTATGAGCCAAGATTTCACATAAAGTCATGTGCAACACGTGGTCATAAATCAAATTTATGAGCCAAGATTATTTTATTTAGTGGCATGACCGGTTGAACCATCCCGGCTCATTGATGATGTGAAATGTATAGAAGAACCACAAGTTTCTTCGAAGATAGATTTGATTGTTCTCAATGGAAGTTATTGTTCATATATCACCACCATATAAGTAAGGACTTTGTCTTATAAGTTATACATTTTTGGAAAGAATATAACGGGGATGTATATGGGTCTATACATCCGCCATGTGGATCATTTTGAGTTTTTAGAATCGATGCATCGTCGAAATGATCATCAAAGACGCAATTTAAAGTTAGCGTGATTAGTGGCTCTACTTATAAAATGCGAGCACTATTTTCCAAATCAAATCATGAGAATGGTGGTGAATACTTCCAAGTATTGGGCGATTATTGGAATAAGTGTTGAACATAAAAGTAGCCCATGTTCGTACGCGAATTGCTTTTGTTGAAACATTACAAACGTCTTCATTTGATTGCAAAGCCAATAATATTATGAGAACAAAACTTTTAGTTTATGGGGCATGTTATGACATATGAATTCGCATCTTGCTAACAAATAATAATGAATTCTCCCTATTAGAATGGTTTTGGTCACAACCATATGTTTCCCATATAAAGTTTTATGTAAGTGTGCGGAGCCTGTATTGTAAATCCACCACAACGCACACAAGGGATGTTGAAATTGATAATTCATTCAGAGGGAGAATGAGCAGCGAGAAATTTGGAATGAATTATGATAATATAAATGTTGATCCTCACATTAATGAATATGAACTTAAAGTTCAAAGGACAAATAACATTCCAGATCTAGTAAATGCCAGACATGTTTAGTGACCTAAAGAAAGTGACTAGATCATATTACGCTGCTATTGCTCCAATTACAATGTGTGTCCCAGCAGTAAAATCATTGATTAGTAGTAAGTCTATGGCACGTCTGCAGCGTGATAGACGAATCGATTCCAAATAAAAAGTCCTCGAATGAATAGATAAAATGGAGCAATAAAATCAAGATGGTCGAATCGAGGTAATAAAGACCCCATAATAGTCTCTTAAAGAGAAACTAGACATAAAGGTTATTGAAAACCCCGGGTACGTGAAAAACTATGAGATCTCAACAAATGATAGAACATAATGTCTAGTAAAGTGTGGAATTGAAAAGTAATGAATCGACGTTGATAGTACTATTGTATATGATAATGGGCATGGAAATTATTATGAAACTATATAAGATAGCGCTATAATCATGGTGAGGATCATGGTAGCATACTTGCAGAAAGTTCAGATGTGTAAATGAACGGCCAAAAGAAGTAAAGACGCAAAGAGCTAATGAAAGATTATAGTCTCTTGTGACGAGACATGGTTACTGGGACTTGAAGTCCGTACATATGAATTATTGGATATGCATTGGTCTTTATGAGAAAATGAAATGAAATTATGCATAAGATACAAGTGATGGCACACGTAAATTTTCTCAAAGACTTGTAAATGATCATGGAGATGCATGTTCACATGTGATGGATCCAATAATGTAGTTTAATATTTTATAAGTCTGGCAATATAAGAAATAAGTATGCGTCTAACATGATAATACAAGAGCTCGTTTGATGTTGAGATTCCTTAAGGAATATAAAATGCATAAATCACGTGTTATGATTTAAAATTCTCGATAATACTAATTGATCAAATTGAACAAATAAACGGAATGGAATAATGTAAATATTTTGATATATTTAAGGTACAAGAAATGTGGGTTTATATTTTACTAATCCATCAAAACAAGTTTAGTTGGTTTTACTAATGCAGGATATTGTTTGGTCCTAACAATGGTCAGTCTTAAAGTGGATACATACTCACGAGTGATGGTAGTGAAATTTCATGGTGTTCGGCAAAGCAAACAATCGCGGATAGTTCATCCAACCATTTAGAAATTCTAGGAATGAGGCACCAACAGTTTTGCATGAAAATAATGTAGCATGCATAGCTTAATTCAAGGAAGGTTACATCAAAGGCGTCAAGACAAAACATATTTTGCCAAAGTTCTTTTCCAATCATGACTTACAAAAGAATGGTGATATTATTCAACAAGTTCATTCAAGTGACAATTTGGCGGATCTAATTACCAAGGCGCTTCTACCTCAACATTTAGTACATTGAACCACAACACTGGAATGTACCTACTCGAAGAGCTCAAGTGATGTAGTCATCAGAGGGAGATAATACGCGCTGCACTCTTTTTCCCTTAGTCATGGTTTTGTCCCACTGGGTTTTCCTGACAAGTTTTTTAATGAGGCAGCATTTCCTAAGCGTATTAACAATATGGACATCCAAGAGGAGTGTTATGGATAATTAGTGGATGTCCATATAGCCCATAAGAGGCCCACGGCCCAGTTAGCTATTAGGGTTTTTACCCTATTGTTTATCTTATATATACTCCATGTATCTCTGACATTATAGATCAATAAGAATAATATTCATTCTCTCAAATCTTGTTAACAACAAAAATCTATTATTGGTTTATGGTTTTTGTTGAAATTGAATCAAAGTATTCAATCATTCTTTAACTTGACATATGTAATTTTATAAAAAAGAGAGGTAGAAGTGTGTTTTACGTAATTAATAACATTAATTAATCATCCCTTTTGTTTTTTTCTAAAATGTCTAAAGTTAGGGCTTGTTTCTTTTCTTGTAAGAATTAAGTGGCTCAAAAAGTAAGTGGGTCTTTTTCTCTTGTTGGCTCTGGTTAGAGGGAGGAGTGGGCTTTTCTTTGCTTTGGTGATACAGACGATTTAACGCAAATGAGTGGAAAAACAAAAAGAAAAAAAGAAGAAAAGACATTAATTTATATCATTATACGAATTGCGTTTACTTAGACCCACCCATGTTAGCACTCAGACTCTCCAACAGAAAAAGAAACAGTCCATTAACCTGCTTCATTTCAGTTTGTTAGACGTATATTTCGTGTTGTGTTTTAATTTACTTCACATTTGAACTTGTAGGTCTTTCTTTTTTGCTTTACGGCTTCTAAGGTTTGGGCAAAAATTGAAGTGTGATCAATTTATTTAGTATAACGGAATTTGGCTTATTTGGTTTGAACTTAAACTAAATTGAATTCGAATTTGGCGTTTAGTTTTATTTTATTTGATCTATAATTGATTGGTCTGATTTTGGTTTTACCTCTACAAATTTTTAAACCTATAAACTCAAATTAAACAATTTAAAAAACCTGAAACCCGATGAACACCCCTACACTATGATATTTTTTTTCCTTTGTATAATCTTTATTGAAATACTTGAACAAAAGCAAAAGAAACTAAAGATTTTCCTGTTCCAGATCAAGAAGAAAAATAAGAAAAATGTTGTACACGGGGTGACGGGGATAGTTTTTTACTCGGGCTCAATTGTTTTAAACGTGGAAAATACCTCAATTCATTCTTCTTGTTTTAATGATGCATGAGAATACCGCTAAACTCTATACAAACTCTTTTATTTATATCATTATATGACAAAATCATGCATAAATAGGATAAATTTTATAATCTACCCAAATATAGGTTATACATCGTTTGTAGCATGTCCACAAAAATGTTAAGAGCGACTAAGCTGTACTGCTGTAGTACCCATTTTGACTGGCTAATCGATTGCTTTTCACTTTGCTATATATATTTAGGCATTTCCGTTATGTAAAAAGCTTTTGCAAATGGAGTTGAATTTCTGGCAACCCAACTCGAATACGCCAGACTACCCAAGCATATCATGTACAAGGTAAATTAAGCTTACATAGATTGGGACTATGCCAATTGATCCACCCTTATCAATGATATTTCTTGATAATTTTGTCGCTCGTTGCCTCAGACGTGAATTAAGTCTGCAATATTTCCAAATGCACGCATCTCCATTCTCCAATATTCAAAGGCATTATATAAATACTTATACGAGGTATAACGTTGTTAGGCGTATGTGTCCGGAAGTTACGCGCCTTCCGGACTCATGTACGTCCTTCGGTCAACATAGCCGAAGGACAGGACCGAACTACCTCAAATCAACCCTCCTTTTATCCACATATTGTGCTATACCTCATGGATAATAGTACGGACCGCCGCCACACCGTCATCCCAGATTTCACGGGATTGTGTCCCATGAACAGCCTGACACCTACGACCTAGGCTAGGCCTAGGTCGTCTCGCTTAGTCCCCAGACAACACAGGTAACGAGGTGAAGGTAGTATAAATACCCCCACCTCATTTAATGTAAGCAACTAACACACACACTTTGCATTTACTCCTATTTATTATCCTACCCTTCGTATTATCATATACTTACTCTCACGCCAGAAGTTGGTTTTGGGATAAAACCCAAGGCGAGACTAACGCGCTTGTTTCGTGTGTGTAGGTACTGAATCATATCCCGAGGATACTTCCGAAGGACATTCAAAGAAGTAGGGCCCTCGTCAAGGTTTTACTTCAACAAATTGGCACCATCCGTGGGACCCGTCATTCAATCTGCCAAAACACCAGAATGACCGGTTCTTCGTTCCAGACTCCGCCGGTCGAAGCCGTAGGGAATGTAAGAAACAACAACAATAACCAACAGCAACAACAACAGCAATCACCTGTTAATGACTCACCTAATTTACAAGAAGCGATTCTTAGCCAAGTAGCCTCCTTGACACAATTAATCAAGGAACATAATGCACAAGGAGGAAGTATCCTCAAGCCCATTCGGTTGGATTTCAGAGAAGAAGGGAGCAAGGAGAAAGGAAAGGGAAAAGCCCATGAAGGAGGCGATGAGGACCTGAGTAAGCCATTCAAGGAACTTTCTAGGTCACCTTTCACCCGCCGGAGAGTGGAGTTCTCCGGTTCTGATCATGTGATGCCACTCCACATGAGGATTTATGACGGAACGACGGATCCTAGTGACCATCTCACTAGATTTACCGGAGCAGCAAACCAGAGAAATTGGCCGATGCCAGTTTGGTCGCATGTTCCAGCAAACTCTTGACGGAGCAGCCGGTGGATGGTTCGAACGGTTGGAACCAGGCAGTATAGACAGTTGGGGTGAGTTAAGGGAACAATTCTCCACCAGGTTCTCTTTAAGGAAGAAATGCAACAGGGATCCAACGGAAATAACAAAGATAGTCAGACGAGCACATGAAACCCTGCTTGACTTTAAAGAAAGATGGACCGATGAAGCCAGTTACATCAGTGGGGTGCCGGAGATTATGCGTATCTCGGCATTTATGGAAGCACACAGGTGCCCTGCTTTAGCAAAGAAGATCTCCGACAGAATCCCTCGGACAGTAACAGAAACGTTTAGCAGGGTAGGTGATTTTGTAAGATCAGAAAAGGCCTTCAGAGATACCAAATTGCCCAAGGGCCAAAGCTGGGACCAGAACAAAAAGGGTTACGCCGGTCTGAAAGGGGACAAACCAATCAGGAGTACCTACGGGGAAAGATCCAGAGGAGATCGCCGAGGTGATCAACGACGTAGGGATCCGTATCAACCTTATGTAACTCCCAAAAACAGCTTCAACTGATACGATCACAGCCGAAATGAGTACAATCGCAATGAATCTCCTATGTATGATTCGGGCCGTTCGGGTATTGGGGCATTGAACGAACTTCCTAGGGAAATCTTAGCAACCGAACACCATCTGAACTTACCTCGGCCTCCGCCGATGGTCGGAAGGCCGAAGGCGGAAAACATGGATCGATTCTGCGAATACCATGGGGAGAAGGGTCACCTCACGAATGATTGTCACCAACTCAAAAAACAGCTGGAGGTAGCGTTAAAATCAGGGAAACTCGATCATTTGTTGAAATATTGGAAGCAACGGGACGCTGGAAACAGCCGGGAAAATCAAAGGAAGAATGACGGGGGAAAGGCAAAAGTTACATGATCCGAAGCATGTTAAGAAGTAAGAAAAGGAGGCATGGAGATCAAGACGAAGGGTGGATGAAGGTACCAATCGCCTTTCCTCCCATAGGAACAGAAGACTTATCGGATGAGCCACTCATCGTCGAAGGAGAGATCGAAGGGTATTTAGTTCGTCAGATATATGTTGATGAGGGTCTTCTGTAAATGTGATGTACGAACATTGTTTCCGAAATTTAAGTTCAACCATAAGGTCTGGGCTCAAGGAAACAAATACCTCGTTGGTAGGGTTTTCGGGGGAAACTACCAGACCGATAGGAAAAATAGAATTGGAGGTCGTCTTGGCGACCATGGTTTATTTAGGAGGATAATGAAATTCTGTGTGGTACAATCCCCATCGCCTTACAATGTCATATTAGGAAGGACGAGATTGAAGGAGCTCTGGGCTATCCGATCTATGATTCATTCTGTGGTTAAGTTCCCCACTCCGAACGGAATAGCAACCCTGACGGCACGCGCTGCTATGGTGTTAGAATGTCGGAGGATAGAAGAACGTCAAACGAAACGGAATGTGGAAGACGAACCCCAGGAGGCCGAGATAGTAGGAACGGAGGCATACTCCATGGAGGAAGTCTTGGTAAATCCGGCACCTCCAGAACAGTTGGTCACGATTGGAAGGGGGGTTCTTAAAAGAGTGCCGCAAATACCTAATCGAGCTCTTAAGGAAAAACATGGATGTGTTCGCGTGGCATNGTAAGAAAAGGAGGCATGGAGATCAAGACGAAGGGTGGATGAAGGTACCAATCGCCTTTCCTCCCATAGGAACAGAAGACTTATCGGATGAGCCACTCATCGTCGAAGGAGAGATCGAAGGGTATTTAGTTCGTCAGATATATGTTGATGAGGGTCTTCTGTAAATGTGATGTACGAACATTGTTTCCGAAATTTAAGTTCAACCATAAGGTCTGGGCTCAAGGAAACAAATACCTCGTTGGTAGGGTTTTCGGGGGAAACTACCAGACCGATAGGAAAAATAGAATTGGAGGTCGTCTTGGCGACCATGGTTTATTTAGGAGGATAATGAAATTCTGTGTGGTACAATCCCCATCGCCTTACAATGTCATATTAGGAAGGACGAGATTGAAGGAGCTCTGGGCTATCCGATCTATGATTCATTCTGTGGTTAAGTTCCCCACTCCGAACGGAATAGCAACCCTGACGGCACGCGCTGCTATGGTGTTAGAATGTCGGAGGATAGAAGAACGTCAAACGAAACGGAATGTGGAAGACGAACCCCAGGAGGCCGAGATAGTAGGAACGGAGGCATACTCCATGGAGGAAGTCTTGGTAAATCCGGCACCTCCAGAACAGTTGGTCACGATTGGAAGGGGGGTTCTTAAAAGAGTGCCGCAAATACCTAATCGAGCTCTTAAGGAAAAACATGGATGTGTTCGCGTGGCATCCGTCAGACATGACAGGGGTCCCTCGGCGACTCATCCGGCATCACTTGAATGTCAACATCTCGGACACTCCCGTGGAAAAGAAAAGACGGAACTTCTCACCTGAAAAGAACCAAGTGGTGACGAAAGAAGTAGAAGAGTGGGTAAGGCTGGAATTGTTAGGCCGGTACAATATCCAACTTGGATCTCCAATCCGGTACTGGTAACGAAATGTGACGGAAGCTGGTGTATGTGCATTGATTTCAAAAATCTAAATTCCTCATGTCCGAAGGATTACTACCCGCTTCCGAAAATTGACTGGAAAACTGAATCAGTGTTTGGTTTTAAAGATAAGTGTTTTCTGGACGCTTACAAGGGATACCATCAGGTTCAAATGGCAGAGGAAGATGAGGAGAAGACGACATTTTACACAGAGCAGGGAACCTACTGTTATACAAAAATGCCTTTCGGATTCAAAATGCAGGGGCGACCTAGCAACGTCTTGTCGATTCGGCTTTTCAAAATCAGTTGGGAAGGAACTTGGAAGCCTACGTTGATGACATGGTGATCAAAAGCAAGGGGGAAAAGGAGATGTTAGCAGATGTGGCTGAAACTTTCAGTAACTTAAGGAAGATCAATATGAAGTTGAATCCGAAGAAATGTTCCTTTGGCGTGGAGGAAGGAAAATTTTTGGGATATATGGTAACCTCCGAAGGTATTAGGGCTAATCATAAGAAGACGAAGGCAACTGTACAGATGAAGTCCCCCGAAACTCTGAAGGAAATGCAGAGCTTGAGTGGCAAACTCGCCGCTCTTAACCGCTTCTTGGCCAAGTCAACGGAAAGATCCTTACCATTCTTTGAAACTTTAAAGAACATCACGAAAGAAAATAAGGACGAATACAAGTGGACCAAAGAAGCTGAAGATGCATTTCAGTCACTCAAAAAGGTAATCTTGGATTTACCCTTGCTGTCAACTCCTCGGAAAAAGGAAGTACTGTATGTTTACCTTGCAGCTGCACAAGAGACCATCAACGCCGTGCTCATGACAGAAAGAGAAGGTAGACAGTTGCCCATTCATTATGTCAGCCGGACACTGCAAGAGGCCGAAAGGAATTATGCCCCGTTTGAAAAGTTAGCTTTATCTTTGCGGCACACATCTCGTAGGTTGAGGAGGTATTTCGAGGCTCACCCAATAAGAGTCATAACGGATCAGCCAATAAAGCAAATTTTGAGCAGGGCCGAAGCGTTGGGAAGAATGACCAAGTTTGCGATCGAATTAGGTGCCTATGACATAGGTTACCTTCCAAGAAACGTTGTCAAGGGGCAAGTCCTTGTGGATTTCATTTCAGAAGTTCCAGTCGAAAAAGAGGGTCCGAGCCGAAAGGATTTGAGGAAAGAGGTTAATGAAATTGCCGATCCGAAAGGATGGGTTCTATACACAGATGGAGCGGCCAGTAAGAAAGGATCCGGAGCAGGTCTAGTTCTAATCGATCCTACCCATACGGAGCACACCTATGCTCTTCGTCTCAACTTCCCCAGCACTAATAACGAAGCAGAGTACGAAGCGATTTTGGCCGGATTTAGAATAGCCAAGAAGATGAATGTAAAGGAACTAGAAGTTAAAGTTGACTCTAAACTCGTGGCAAGCCAGATTAATGGGCACTTCACCGCTACTAAGGAGAGCATGATACAATACCTGGCAAAGGCAAAGGAATACATTGGAAATTTTGACAAGGTCAAGATATACAACATACCAAGGACGCAAAACTAGAAAGCCGATGTGCTAAGCAAGTTAGCCTCGGTAGCCTTCAACCACCTGACTAAGGAAATCCTGGTCGAAGTTTTGGAGAAACCCTCCACTGACGAGAAGCAAGTAGGGGAAATTGTCGAAGAAGAATAAGATAATTGGATGACTCCAATCATCCGGTGTTTAGAAGAAGGGGTGTGGCCGGAGGATCCAAACGAAGCAAAGTCTTTGCGACTTAAAATACCACAATATGTGATGGAAGGTGGTGTGCTCTTCAAAAAGTCTTACCAAAACCCTATGTTACGATGTGTGGGTCCACTTCAGGCGAACTATATCATCCGGGAGGTACATGAAGGAGCATGTGGAATGCACACAGGACCAAGATCAGTGGTGGCAAAGTTAATACGACAAGGGTACTACTGGCCGACGGTGCACAGGGACGCTAGGGAGGAAATTGAGAAGTGTGATTCTTGTCAGATTCACGCCCAGGTTCCAAAATTGCCTAAGACAATTCTGACTTCCGTTATGGCACTGTTAGTGCAAATATTACGATATTTAATCTATACAGTTTCGTTTGTTTTGATTGATGACAAACGTATAACTTGATACATAACGTAAAATGTACAAGTTACGCGTAATCATATTTTGTCTCAACACCTCTCAACGTCTCGAGTCATCGTATGCTACAACACAGGTTCGTACATGTTTGTTATGTGGCATGATAAGACGAAAAGTGTACCCGTTTTAAGGGGTCATTTAAGCCCTAATTCGAGTAAATGTAATCAAATATTGCCCTAAATCGTTCCTTTTGTCATTTTAGGTACTTTTGAGAAGAATTCTGGAAAACATGTCAATTTGGACGTTTTTGGAGCATAAAAGTGAAGAAAACGACAAAGTCTCAAAAGAAGCTGGAATTCCTTCCTGACGGCGTCAGAGTCACAAGGTGACGCCGTCAGCCAATGTTGACAAAGGAGTGGAATCAGATTACACTAGACGCCCTATGAAGAAAACAAGATGTTTACACCTGACGGCGTCAGGTGTTACAAGAAGTAGGTCGTCAGGTGTTAACTTAAAGAGTGACGGCCCAGAGCATATTAACAAGTGACAGCTTCAGAAGTAAATCTAGGCCATCCGAGAACCCTAATGGCGGCGAGCTGACGGCGTCAGAACCCATAACCTGACGCCGTCAGAATGTAAAATCTATATATACTTTTCTATTTTTCATTCATTATGTGTGGAACTTTTGGTGCAACTTTGGGAAAAACCCTACAGACAAATTTGGCTGTATTTTCAAGGGTTTTTCAACCTTGAATCCTTCATGTTCAATTAAAGATACGTCCTCACTTAAATTAATCAATATGTCTATGTGTTGGTTAATTATATCTTATGCTTGTCTTCCAATTAACATGCTAGGCTAGATTTTTCTTGTGTTTGCTTAGATCTAATGAAACCTAACTATTAATTATTGGTTGATTGGTGTGTTATTAATTGTCTTGGATGAATGTTCATCAATGTTAGGCTTAAGAAAACTGGCTAAACTCCTATACGGTAACATGCTTGAACGTCTTAAGAAACATGAATCAATGCGTACCAAGGTTATATGGTAGTGTTTAATGCATGAGCCACTGTTTACAATCCCTATGATTGGGTGCTTTACGCATCGTTGTAGGAGGAGATAAGAGATCATAGAGTTGGGGAGATATGTACGCCACCCCATGAATTGTTAAGGAATACACCCGTCATCCACGCAATTAATACACACACCAATTAACCGGTAAAAGATAGTTAGGGAGTAAGGAAATCTAAGTAAACACATTTGTCTCCATATAAGTTTTTACAACCACATAGCTTTAGTTATTTTATTTTTATTGCAATAGTAATTTTTGGGTTAGTTGACTAGCAACTAATTCCGCCCACTCCTTCAAACCCGAGATTTTACTTGCTTTCATAAAAATAATAAAATACAAAAATAATCTTCCTTCACCCTTAGACCTATTAGAGTAGTCTTTCAATCCTAACGAACACTATTCCCTGTGAGAGAACGATCAATCCCCCGTACTTACCACTACACTATACTACATCGGTCAGGTACACTGCCTGGTGAGATTGCAAGCTTCTCAAGATCCCTTGAGAGGTAAAACCTGTTGCATGGTCGCAAGCCCACGTCATCAAGTTTTTGGCGCCGCTGCCGGGGAATAGTTTTCTAGGATTTCTTTAGTCTATCTGTTTTCTCCGTGTTTTTGTTCGTAACCATTACCATCCGCCATCATGGAAGGTGGTAACCTCCTTGATCCCAACAACCCACCTCAACCAAACCACCCACCACAACCAAAACAACCTCCTAGAGCCCGTACCTTAGGAGAGTATTCCCGACCTAGCCACCAAGGCTATCGAAACACCATTGAGCTCACTCAAGGAGCCAATGTCACTCCCTTGCGATCCGACACCATCCAGTTGGTGCAAAGCGGATGCGCATTCCATGGACTTCGTTCCGAAGATCCAAATCAACATCTCAAGGATTTCCTCAAAATCGTAGATTCCATAGACCTTGATGTTGCCACTCGAGAGATGACCCGATTGCGTCTTGATGCGTGGTTTTGTGACCTTACAACAGGTTTTACCTCTCGAGGGATCTCAAGAGGCTTACAACCCCACCAGGCAGTGTACCTGACCGATGTAGTATAGGATAGTGGTAAGTACGGGGGATTGATCGTTCTCTCACAGGGAATAGTGTTCGTTAGGATAGAAAAACTACTCTAATAGGTCTAAGGGTGGAAGGAAGATTCTTTTTGTATTTTTATGTTTTATGGAAAGCAAGTAAAATCTCGGTTTTGGAAGAAGGGCGGAATTAGTTGCTAGTCAACTAACCCAAGTTTACTACGTATGCAAATTAAAATAAAATAAATATCTAAACTATTGTGGTTGTGGAAACAATATGGAGAAAATTGTGTTTACTTAGATTTCATTACTCCCTAACTATCTTTTACCGGTTAATTGATATGTGTGTTACTGTGGATGAAGGGTGTATTCCTAATAACTCATGGAGTGGCATACATATCTCTCCAATTCTATGAGCTCTTATCTCGCCCTATGCCATGCACGGCACAACCATAGGGGTTGTAAACAGAGGCTCATGCGTTAAATACTACCTTAATAGCCTAGTATGCCTCGACTACATGTTTCTCAAGACGTTCAAGCACGTTACCATAAAGGAGGTTGGCTAGTTTTCTTGAGCCTAACATCGATGAAACAATCATCCCAACAAAAAACAACACACACCAATTAACCAATAATTAATAGTTAGGTTTCATTAGATCTAAGCAAGCACTAGAGAATTTAGCTACTCATGTTAATTGAAAGATAAGCAAGATAGATAGACAACCAACACATAGACATATTGATTGAATTAAAGTGAAGACTTATCTTTAATTAAGCACTAGGGTTCCAAGGGTTGGAAACCCTAAAAGTCACAGAAAATTCGTCTTTAGGGTTTGCCCTAAAAGTTCTCCACAAAGTTCCACACATAATGAATGAAAAATAGAAAACTATATATAGATTTTAAGTTCGGACGGCGTCAGCT
>LBNU01028102.1:29435-55562 GCA_014162995.1 Artemisia annua | reverse complement strand
TATTATTTTGGATGGTAGGGCAAGAGTGTATGCAAAAAAAAATAAAAAAAATAAAAAAAAAATAAAAATAAAAAATCAAAAAAATCAAAAAAATCAAGAAAAATACAAAAAAATGAGAAAAAGAGAAGTAGAAAAAACATACGGACTACCATCCCGTTTTCTTTTTATGTTTGTTTATGTTTTTGTTATTTCGTTTTTAGCTTAAGTTGAGTCGAGTCTTGGCTTAGCAACATTGTATAGTACATGTATTTGATCATGATAATTAACTTGCCACCAATAAAATACCCTTTATTCCAACCAAACCGTGTTTATCATATCCCTACACCTTACATTACAACCCTTTGGAAATCCCTCATGATAGTTTATCTTAGGTGCTTACGCTTAGTGGAAGAGTAATTGATCCTTTCCCAAGCCTATGGTAATCTATTTGCTATGACAGGTAGTGAGTGATTTTATTCCATTTCAAATGTAGTTGTATAGGTTTATAACACCCGAGAGATGAGAGTATCCAAACACTATTTGTGAGGTGCTAGTGTATGATTTCCGTGCTTATTATGATTAGGGTCGAGTAACTATTTGTTGTAATTACTTTTATATTAGTGTTAAATGACCCCTAACTCATATTTTGATTAGAATAAAAGCCTATTTGCTTGAGGACAAGCAAATCTCAAGTGTAAGGGTATTTGATGAGGTGAGAAGTGTACCTATTTTAGGGGGTCATTTAAGCCCTAATTCGTGATAATATGATCAAATATTGCCTTAAATCGTTCCTTTTGTCATTTTAGGTACTTTTGAGAAGAATTTTGGAAAACACCTCATTTTGGACGTTTTTGGAGCATAAAGTGAAGAAAACGACAAAGTCTTAAAAGAAGTGTGAAACCTTCCTGACCGCGGGTCAGAGCACAAGTGGACCCGTCGCACCAAGACCAAGACAAAGGAGTGATCTGACACTATGAGCCCTAAGAAGAAAATGGAAATAACACCTGAGGCGTCAGGTGTTATGGATCCATAGCGTCGGTGTTTAAGTTAAAGAGAGACGCCCAGGAGGTTTTGTACGTGACGGACGTCAGGATCGGATCTAGGTGACCGATACCCTAATGGCTGCGAGCTGAGGCGTCAGAGCCTATAACCTGACGCGTCAGAATGTAGTTTCTATATATACTTTTCTATTTCTTCATTCATTAGTGTGCAACTTTTTGGGACAAACCCTAGACGTATTTATCAGCTTTTTCAAGTTTTTCCCCTTGATTCCTCATGTTCAATTAAAGATAGTCTCCCTTCAAATTAATCAATATGTCTATGTGTGTTAATTATATCTTATGCTTGTCTTTCAATTAACATGCTAGCTAGATTTATCTTGTTGTTGCATTAGATCTAATGAACCTAACTATGATTATTGGTTGTTGGTGTTATTAATTGTTTGGATGATTGTTTATCGATGTTAGGCTTAAGAGAAACTGGCAACTCCTATACGGTAACTTGCTTGAACGTCTTAAGAAAACATGAAACAATGCGTACTAGGTTATTATGGTTGTATTTAATGCATGAGCGATTCTAATGATCCCATGTAGGAGCTTCTTAGCCGGCTCGACATAGGAGTGAGTAGGAGCTTATAGAGTTGGGAGAAGTACGTACACACCACCCCACGAATGGTATTAAGGAATACACCCGTCATCCACGCAATTAAACACACTAACCAACCGGTAAAAGATAGTTAGGGGTAAGGAAATCTAAGTAAACACACTTGTCTCCATATAAGTTTCACAACCACTTAGTTTTAGTTATTTATTTATTTGCAATAGTAGTTTTGGTTAGTTGGCTAGCAACTAATTCGCCCTCTCCTTCAAACCCGAGATTTTACTGCTTTCATAAAATATAAAAAAATACAAAAATAATCTTCCCTCACCCTTAGACCTAATTAGAGTAGTTTTTCATACCTAACGAACACTTATTTCCCTGTGGAGAACGATCAATCCCCGTACTTACCACTACACTATACTACATCGGTCAGGTACACTGCCCTGGTGGGTTGTAAGCTCTTGAGGATCCTCGAGAGGTAAAACCTGTTGTAAGTTGCAAAACCACGCGATCAACGTTCAAAAGTCACTATTTCCACATGAAGGGATATAACAAAGGATGAGCTTGGAGATTTACGGTGGCTGATGATCTCAAAGAAAGCCCAAAGATCACACATACCAAAGGAACCACAAATCACAATATCATTGCATAGTACAAAGTGTGCTGAACATGAAGAACAACTCTAGAGCTACAGAATCAAAAGAATGCTAGAAGACAAAGATCTCAATTTCAAAGGTGACCTCGCTTAGGGGAGATTGTTAGGAATACAAATATTCCTATTAAGACTCGGTCACCACATGAAGTAATAGCATTGATATAGCTCGTAGTTCTTATTAATATTTAGTTAGTTCGTAGAATAGTTTAATAGTATGTAAATAGTATTCGTGGAGTGAGTCGGTCTTCACCCATTGTACTCGCTCTACAGCCTGTTTCATGAGGCACCTAGTATTTTGTAATTGTATATATACCTTTCTCACACAAGGGAAGGGTTTATTTCAATAATACACACACCTCAAAGGTGTTCTTCACTAGAAATCTTCCCCTCTCTCTACTCTTTCTCTCTCTAACACTAACTATGTCTACCATGTTCTTTCATCTTCAAGACACCCGGAACCACATGAATCAACTAAAGGGTCATCGATCCTAAGGAAGCCAGGTCTAGACAGAAGAGTTATGCCGACAAGTATCGACGTGAGTTAGAGTTTCAGGTTGGCGACCGAGTATTTCTGAAAGTATCTCCTTTTCGTGGCATCAAACGTTTTGGTATTAAGGGCAAGTTGAGTCCTCGTTTTATTGGTCCTTTCGAGATTTTGGAACGTGTGGGCGAGGTGTCTTATCGTTTGGCTCTTCCACCTCAGCTAGCACATGTGCATAATGTCTTCCACGTATCTCTTTTGCGGGGATACAACTATCATCCTCTACATGTGGTGTCATACCCTTTTGACCAGATTCAACCAGACATGTCACTTCCAGAAGAACCTGAAGCCATTCTTGATAGGCAGGAGAGAGTCATGAGAAATAAAGTCATCCACTTCGTTAAGATTCTTTGGAAGAATCACCCAGCTTGCGAGGCGACCTGGGAAACCGAAGAGTCTATGAGAGCCAGCTACCCTCATTTCTTTTCATAGTCTGGTATGTCTCTGCTTCGTTTTCATTCCAATTTCGTGGAGGAAATTTTCTTTTTAGACGGGAAGAGTTGTAAAACCCTAAAATCTCAAACATGTAAAGTTCCCAAATTACCCCCAACCTTAAAAGTATAAGATGACTATATAAACTTAAACCTAAGTAATTAAAGTCCTAAAAACTATTAAAAGATGTTTAAACTATACATTGTAACTTAAGTAATTTAAACACTTAACTTTGAATTCCCAAGAACATGTACACGTTTCCTTATCATTCTTTTGGGCCAAGATAGATTACAAATTATAAGACATAAATACATGGAGCCTTAATACTTAAAAGTAACATGAAAAGCTAGGCCCATCCAACCTCCTGGAAATCACGATTTGCCTAGTCTAAAGAATCCCATGAATTTCGGTTCTAATTGATCATTTCCTCCAATATAACACGCTCCTCCCTATTATACCTCATCACATTATACGGCTTCTCTCAAAAAATATCTCACACACTAAAAACCCTAGAATACTCACTTGGCGGCTGAAGCATTTTCTCTCATCTTCTCCATTCGAATTTGGTGACAAAAGGGTGGTATTTGGTCACAGCATTTCTGTTTCAAAAGGTGTTGTTAATCGTGGGCTTTTTAGTTCGAGGTGGTGGTGATCGTGGTATATTCTGGTTCGAGGGGTTGTGATTTTGGCCGTGGTGTATCACAGTTCGAGTGGTGTTTTGGATTGCTTTGGTTCGGGTTTATTCTGGTCCGATCGATTCTTGTGTTCTTTCCGTTAGATTCGCGAAAAGGGTATTCATATCAACCCTTATTTCTTTTCGTTTCATTTTGCTCTCATTCTATACGTATAACATATAACTGGAAACTAAAGTGATTTAGCTAATTAAATAATATAGATCGCATAAAATGATGGAACAAAGTGCATGAGATAAATAAAGTCTTTGCATGAAATAATAAAAGATACACATGAATCATATAAATAAATCTGGGGTTCTGTTGGTTTTCGAATGTGTACATGCATGTTGTATGAATATACTATTACATGAAATAATGTTTGAAAGCTTCTCTAAATCATTACATATCTGGTGTTCGACTTATATGTTTCTGTTTGCTTCGGCTTCCATTCGATCTATAAACATGTTCTAATCTAAATCCTATTTACGAGCTAAGATAATAAGATTGCATGAATGTGGGTCGGCTTCGTTGTTGTTTCGAATCGGAAATAAATAATATAAAAAAAAGGGGGTTAATTCGGTTACTAATGAGGTATATGTTCACCTAAAATGATAGAGTGAATCACATGATATATCAAACATGAAAACTGTATAATTATGCATGCATGTTTCTATTATTTTAATTTCGAAATGAAGATAAAAATATAAAGGTGTAAGTATATGTGAGTTAAATAAAAGAAGAATGAGTACATGAATGCTTCTGTTATCCGATTCGATATAGTAATATATAAAGGGACACTGCATGCATGCTTGTTTCTAATGGTTTTCATATCATAAAATAGCTAAAGGTGTCACTGATGGGTTTTGTTTCGAAATAAATAAAAGGGTGTGTGTCACGGCTTATTTAAACAACAAGAGCAGTGGTTGCTCGGCATATTTTAACAAGAAAGTATAATGGACTTGTTTATTTTCGAAAAAAAAAAACCTTGGGTCGTCGTGGCATAAATATTAAGATCGTGGGTGCGTTAATATATTTCATAAAATTATAATGACGGAGTCCAAAATTATTATCTTAATATTAATTATTAAAATAAAGTTTAAAATAATTTTATTTAACTTTTAATATTGAATTTACATTTTGACCATAAACTTTACTAAATTTATAAATCAACCCTAAACTATTATATTGATCATTTTAACCTCAAATAATTTAATGGTTCATTTTTACCTTAAAGGATTAAATTATTATATCGAGAAACTTTCTGAAAATAGAAAGTTACTAAAAAGGGAAAGTATACTAAAAAGAGTAACCTAATTCATATGCACTTAAAGTAATACTTGGTTATTAATTCGTATAGGTTCTGTGAAGCGGGAGTGATCCTTTTGGCTTGACTTGTCTGTTTCTGTTTGCTTGCTTTGAATAAGGTACAAATATTCTACCTCTTAAAGTAAGAGGCTCATTTTCTCTCTCATGACTCTTGATCGTGATCTTGTTTCATATTAGGATTTCCAAAGCCATTGCTATGTTCCCTTACGTTTGATTCGATCATTTTATTTCTTGATATGGAACCTTGGTTATGTGAATGTGACTTGGCATTTATACTTTAAATTGAACTTTGATTACATGATCCTTCAGTATTTACCCAGGTATTATGTGTTCCCAGTTGTGGGGGGTCCACGACCATAGCATTGATGCACCAATGTTATGACTCTAGTGTGGTTGGAGAGATGTACCACACCGTCCCCATTTTGTGTGATATGATTATGAGCTCAAGGATATATATGTTTGGCCACTATGATTTGTTTGCAGGGGGCGTATGGATGCATCCTAGTTTTGTGTGATATGTGTGTGGGCTATTGCCATTATGACGATATGGATTGGATATACTACATGTGTGTGGTGATTGGGCATGCGTGCATGCAGTCCCTTCACATTTGGGAGTTGATCACTCCATTGGGCTACTATATGTGTGTGGATATTTGTGTGGCCTGGGGTTAAATACTGAATCCATTTACTTCACATCTTTCATACTTAAACTTTAATATTCGTGTGATTATCTTTTGACACCATATGTAATCTCATTTCATATTCCTTTGATTATTTTATCTCTTTGATATGCTTTGTTATTTGCTTCATATCTGTTCACTGAGCTTTTTATGCTCAGCCGCTTTTCCTTTCCATGCGGCAGATACTTAAGCTAGGAGCGGGGTTTAGCATGGGGATGAGAGCATTTGGATTTTCCTCGAGTTTTATTTAAATAAAGAACTTTATTTCCTTATCGTTTATTTCCGGATTTTGGACATTTGTAATGTACTTTCGTTTGTTTGGTTTGGGGACATTGGATGTTGTTTTAGTCCCCTTTGAAACTCTTTGATGACTTTTATTTAAGACTTCCGCTGTTGGTTTGAATCTGTTTGTATCTGATATGTCACCATAAAGTAATGTTTCTACCATTGCCGGGTTGGGGCGTTACAGTTGGTGGTTTGTTGATTTAACTAGTTTAAAAGCAAAAATGATATAAGGATTTTAAATATGATAAAAAAATAACACACAAATAACTATAGAACAATTTTCTTAGCTATAAGCGTCAATTTCTATGATATATGAGGTATAATCGTAATTCAATCGTATTAAGTACATAACCAGTACATTTAATCCACATCTAATATAAAAAGACATGTTATATATTTTATTTATAGAGTCTTATATACTTAAACGGGTTCACGGGTTAAACTGTTTAATATTTACTCAACCCAAACACAACCCATTTATTAAACGGGTTAGACGGGTTAACCTGTTTTTTGACCCAAACCTGTTTATCCTCAACCCAGACCTGTTTAACTTTGTGTCGAGTTCGTGTAATTTATGTGTCGTGTCGAAAATCGTCACCCATAATCTCGACTCGGGTTAAAGTTGATTTTTAAAAATAAGCTTACACAAACAAAAGCCCAAATTTAGAAAAAGAATTAAACCAATCTCAAACACCTTCCAAAAACCCAAAACCCTATCTACCCTCGTAGCCAAGCCAACCCTTCTCCGCCCTTTTGCTTTCCGACCTCCCCGCCGCCACTGACTACCACTGGTAAGTTTTCTCATGTGAAATTACATTTTTACCCTCTTTCTTTTTTATACATTTATTTAAACCCTAAACCCATTATAAACCTAACAGCAGCCACAAAGCTAGTTCTCTTCTACATTCATTTACAATCACGAGCAGGTCTTTATTTACTTGTAGCATAATCGATTGTATAAAAACGGCTATCTGGTTGCTTAAAAATAAGCACTTTATAAGAACTTATATTGTATCTGCTTATTTTGTAAAAAAGGTAGAAAATAAGAAGCTGTTTTAATGAAATTTATTTGCAATATTGATTTTTTAATTTCATCTCAAATAAGCAGTTTTAACTGTTGATAAGCCCTAAAAGTTAAGATTATTAGCTTTTTATAAGTTAAATAAGCTCAAAAGCCGGGAAATATTAACCGAAACAAACACCCCCTTAGAAACGGGTTTTTTTCCTCCTAAATAAGCAGATTAGTGGAAGCAGTTTGGGTGAAACATGCTAGAGAATAAGCAAATAAGCAGAAATCAGTAGCTTGTGTATGCTTATTGTATCGTTTTGTTCCTTGGAGTTTACTGATGGTTGGTTTTAGAAAAATTGGCTATCGAGTTTATACTGTGTTTTAATGCGATTATACGTTTTNTACCCTTGCCGGGTTGGGGCGTTACAGTTGGTGGTTTGTTGATTTAACTAGTTTAAAAGCAAAAATGATATAAGGATTTTAAATATGATAAAAAAAATAACACACAAATAACTATAGAACAATTTTCTTAGCTATAAGCGTCAATTTCAATGATATATGAGGTATAATCGTAATTCAATCGTATTAAGTACATAACCAGTACATTTAATCCACATCTAATATAAAAAGGCATGTTATATATTTTATTTATAGAGTCTTATATACTTAAACGGGTTCACGGGTTAAACTGTTTAATATTTACTCAACCCAAACACAACCCATTTATTAAACGGGTTAGACGGGTTAACCTGTTTTTTGACCCAAACCTGTTTATCCTCAACCCAGACCTGTTTAACTTTGTGTCGGGTTCGTGTCATTTATGTGTCGTGTCGAAAATCGTCGCCCCTAATCTCGACTCGGGTCAAAGTTGATTTTTAAAAATAAGCTTACACAAACAAAAGCCTAAATTTAGAAAAAGAATTAAACCAATCTCAAACACCTTCCAAAAACCCAAAACCCTATCTACCCTCGTAGCCAAGCCAACCCTTCTCCACCCTTTTGCTTTCCGACCTCCCCGCCGCCACTGACTACCACTGGTAAGTTTTCTCATGTGAAATTACATTTTTACCCTCTTTCTTTTTTATACATTTATTTAAACCCTAAACCCATTATAAACCTAACAGCAGCCACAAAGCTAGTTCTCTTCTACATTCATTTACGATCACGAGCAGGTATTTTTTTTTACTTATAGCATAATCAATTATATAAAAACGGCTACCTGGCTGCTTAAAAATAAGCACTTTATAAGAAAATATATTTGTATTTGCTTATTTTGTAATAAAGGTAGAAAATAAGAAGCTGTTTTAATGAATTATTTTTTAATTTCATCTCAAATAAGCAGTTTGAACTGTTCATAAGCCCTAAAAGTTAAGATTTTTAGCTTTTTATAAGTTAAATAAGCTTGTATGCTGGGAAATATTAACCGAAACAAACACCCCCTTAGAAACGGCTTTTTTACACCTAAATAAGCAGATTAGTGGAAGCAGTTTGGATGAACCATGCTAGAGAATAAGCAAATAAGCAGAAATTAGTAGCTTGTGTATGCTTATCGTCTCAGCTTTTTTAACGGAATTCAAATTGTTCTCTTGCTTATTTGGAGTTTACTGATGCTTGGTTTTAGAAAAATTGGCTATCGAGTTTCTACTGTGTTATATAATGTTGAATTTTATGTTTTTGTTGTAGTAGTGAATATTAATGGGGAAGTTTCTTGTAAGCTCCGCAACGGAGCTAAAGAAAAAGGAGAAGAGAGAGAAGAAAGCAAAGTTGGGAGGGTTTGAATCATTAAATCTAAGCTTAAATGTGTTCAGAGGCGTTAAACGAAAAGGGTATAGAGTACCCACACCTATACAACGTAAAACAATGCCTGTTATTCTCTCTGGTGCCGACGTGGTTGCTATGGCGCGAACTGGGTCTGGTAAAACAGCCGCGTTTTTGATTCCCATGCTTGAGAAGCTGCAGCAGCATGTTTCGCAGACTGGTGTTAGGGCTCTTATCTTGTCGCCGACACGTGATCTTGCTCTTCAGACACTTAAGTTTACCCAAGAGCTTGGTAGATTTACAGGTAACTACTTATTTTTGGATTACGTATAGCGGCTATTTGCTTCCTTGTATTCATTAGTAATCTGAGTTTTATCCACTTTGGAAATGTTGCAGACCTTCGAGTTAGTTTATTGGTTGGTGGTGATAGTATGGAAACTCAGTTTGAAGAATTGTCACAGAGTCCTGATATCATTATTGCAACTCCCGGTAGGCTGATGCATCATCTGGAAGAGGTGGACGATTTGTCATTGCGGTCAGTTGAGTATGTGGTATTTGATGAAGCTGACAGTCTATTTAGCATGGGGTTTGCTGAGCAATTGCATAGCATTCTTATGCAGCTGGGTGACAATAGGCAAACTTTGCTTTTTAGTGCAACGTTACCAAGTGCTCTTGCCGAGTATGCAAAAGCTGGTCTACGGGACCCTCAACTTGTGCGTCTTGATTTGGAGACTAAAATTAGTCCTGATTTGAAACTTACGTTTTTCACCTTAAGGCATGAAGAAAAATTAGCTGCGTTGTTGTATTTGATTAGGGAATATATCAAATCTGATGAGCAGTCATTGATATTTGTATCTACTAAACATCATGTCCAGTTTCTCGACCATTTGATTAGAGCTGAGGGTATAGAGCCATCTGTTTGTTATGGTGATATGGATCAAGATGACCGCAAGATCAATGTCGCCTGGTTTAGATCGAGGAAGACTATGCTTCTTATTGTGACAGATGTAGCAGCTAGAGGAATCGACATCCCACTGGTTGACAATGTTATAAACTGGGATTTCCCTCCTAAACCAAAACTATTTGTGCATAGGGTTGGTAGGGCTGCAAGGGCTGGTCGGACCGGTACAGTATTTTCGTTTGTGACGGCTGAAGATATGGCATATCTTCTTGATCTACATCTTTTTCTCTCTAGACCAATAAGGCCTGCACCAACTGAGGAAAAAGTTTTGCGAGATATGAAGGAGGTTATGTCAGAAATGGAACTGGCAATGGCCAATGGAGAAACTGTTTATGGTCGTTTCCCTCAAACAGCTATTGATCTTGTCGCAGACAGAGTTCGTGAAATACTTGATTCCTCCACGGAATTGGATTGCTTGGTGAGACCTTGTGAAAGAGCATTCCGTTTGTATACCAAAACAAAAGAGAAGCCTTCCAGGGAATCCATGAAAAGAGCTAAAAATATGCCTCGTGAGGGTTTGCATCCAATGTTTATAAAAGCCCTCGGTGGCAATGAATTGTCGGCACTGGCATTTTCGGAAGGGTTAAAAGCATACAGGTAATTCTTTTACAACTTAGATGCATACTTTTGTTTCTGTACCATCTCTAGACATCAATATATTTCTACCTATTAACTCATGGCTATGTAATATTAGAGCAAAGCAAACCGTCTTGGAATCGGAAGGTCATGCAGCCAAAGCAAAGCATCTCCAGGTAATACCTCCTTCAATTACTTTTTATAACCATGCTCTTCTTTGTACTCTCGTTTTCATTTTAATATTTGGTGTTGCAGCTGGCATGTCTTGGTTAGGCTTAAACACTCGTTTGTTACCGTTTATTCACTTTGTGTTGACACATACTATTTTCAGGGGCCTTCTGGCCAATGGGTGGATGTAATGAAGAAGAAAAGAGCTATTCCTGAGAAAATCATTGATAAAGTTAACCAGCAGCATTCCAACAATCACGCCGCAAAGGTGAAGTCATGAATGTTTGGAATTCTTCATCAAAACGTTTTTGGCCAGTTTGAATGATAAATTGCGTGTGCCTAATTCTTTATTTCTACTTGTTGCTTTCAGTGAACATTGACATGTTCTTGCATTTTCACTATTGAGATGTGCATCTTTTCATTTTTATTGTTTACGGCCAGTTCTCCATATGTAGAGATATTAAGATCATAACTTGATGCTGGATCTTGAATTTAGAATGACATAGCTTATCTCCAACAGTCTTGGACTCCCACGACTGCTAATAGATTTGATTAAGACACCAATCTTTAGTTTGATAGCGTATTTTAGGTGGAGCCTTTTTTAATGCTGAACTTTTGGTGGACCTAATGTAAATTTGCCTATTGTGTTTTTACTTAAATTACCAAGTGTAGTTTCTCTTGGAGAAAAAGTAAAGCTCATTATCTCTCAGCTCTTTCAGAATAAGGTAGTTTTACACGTCTCGGCCTCTCGGGCACAGTTATATCTTGGCATCCTATTTTGATATGTGTCATAGGGAAGCAACAACCTTCTTTCTCTAGTGAATAACTAGAACGGTACCCGCGCTACGCGGCGGCGGGTACCTGTGACTATATTTTGCGTTATTCGGTTATTCGGTTACACATTTAGTTGTCTGATACTTTATAAGTAGAGGTGGTAGAGATGGTTAAGCCAAATAATTTTAGTTTAAACAACCAACGTGTTAGGTCACCATATTGTAAACACAAGTATAGATTTGATAGAAATGAGATGAGAAATAGAGTTTGGTTGATTAGATCAAATATGAAGAATAAAAGTGCAAGAGTTTCCTTATGATATTGAAATAACCAACAAGAGAAAGGGTTTACATGATGTCCTATTTATAGGAGAGGAGCTAGGGCAACATCCCTTCTCCTTCCTTTCTCTTAAACGTATGGGCCTAAAGCCCATTGGACGAGTATTGGACTCATCNCTTAAATAATGACTAAACTTAAAAATGACCAAAATTAAGAATGACCATAATCAATGAGGTAGTGAGGTACGTTGGTGATATCTGTGTAAATCCAAACTTATATATAAAAATGAGTTACTATAAAGTGTGTCACGTGTGTGTAGAAATTTAAATAAAAATGAAGAGTGATTGTAGATTAGATCATAGTCTATGAAAAAAATAATATAGTGTTTGCCCAAAAAAATGCCAGAGAAGATGGTGGTTGTTGGAAAAGATGCCGGAGAAGAAGGTGGTTGCCAAAAAAAATGTCGGAGAAAATGGTGGTTGCCGGAAAATTAGCCGGAGAAGATGGCGAGGTAGAAAAGGATTTAATGGAGTTTGGGAAAAAAAAAATAGAAAAGATATGTTTGATTGTATGATAATGATGATGTGTTTAATTTGTATCACAAAATTTGTGTTTTTGTTTTGTGAAAGTAAAAAAGAGAAATAACCAAAATATAAAACAAACAAAAAAAGTACAAAAAGACATTTGCTACAGTTGCATGTACAGTGCAAATCACAGTGGAAAAAAGACAAAAAATGTGTTCGGACCAAACTGCCCTCATGTGGGATGCACATGAGGACCAACTTAACTGAAAATTTAACGACCGTCAGGATTTTTTACTAGCGGCATAATAAAATCTTCATTTTGGATGAAAAAGGAAAAAAATCAGCGGTTTTAGATGTCGTATGAAATCTGAGAAAAGTATATGGATGACTAGTGTAATTCTCTTTCAAAAATAAGCTTTACACAAACAAAAGCCCAAGTTTACAAAAACAATTAAACCAATCACAAACACCCTCCAAAAACCCAAAACCCTATCTACCCTCATAGCCAAACCTTCTTCTTCACCCTTTTGCTTTCCGACCTCCCCGCCGCCACTGACTACCACTGGTAAGTTTTCTCATGTGAAATTACATTTTTACCCTCTTTCTTTTCACACATTTATTTAAACCCTAAAGCCCATTATAAACCTAACAGCAGCCACAAAGCTGCTTCTCTTCTGCATTCATTTACGATCACGAGCAGGTCTTTATTTACTTACAGCATAATCGATTATATAAAAAGGCTACTTGGTTGCTTAAAAATAAGCACTTTATAAGAAAATATATTTGTATCTGCTCATTTTGTAATAAAGGTAGAAAATAAGAAGCTGTTTTAATGAATTATTTTTTAATTTCATCTCAAATAAGCAGTTTGAACTGTTGATAAGCCCTAAAAGTTAAGATTATTAGCTTTTTGTAAGTTAAATAAGCTCATAAGCCGGAAATATTAACCAAAACAAACACCCTCCTTAGAAACTGCTTTTTTTACACCTAAATAAGCAGATTAGTGGAAGCAGTTTGGGTGAAAGCGTGAAACATGCTAGAGAATAAGAAAATAAGCAGAAATTAGTCACTTGTGTATGCTTATTGTAACGTTTTGTTCCTTGGAGTATACTGATGCTTGGTTTTAGAAAAATTGGCTATCGAGTTTCTAATGTGTTCTAATACGATTATATGTTTCGAACTATTCGTTGGATATTTCGAGTGATTGTTTAATAACAATTTTTTTGTTGTAGTAGTGAATATTAATGGGGAAGTTTCTTGTAAGCTCCGCAACGGAGCTAAAGAAAAAGGAGAAGAGAGAGAAGAAAGCAAAGTCGGGAGGGTTTGAGTCGTTAAATCTAAGCTTAAATGTGTTCAGAGGTGTTAAACGAAAAGGGTATAGAGTACCTACACCTATACAACGTAAAACAATGCCTGTTATTCTCTCTGGTGCTGACGTTGTTGCTATGGCGCGAACTGGGTCTGGTAAAACAGCCGCGTTTTTGATTCCCATGCTTGAGAAGCTGCAGCAGCATGTTTCACAGACTGGTGTTAGGGCTCTTATTTTGTCGCCGACACGTGATCTTGCTCTTCAGACACTTAAGTTTACCCAAGAGCTTGGTAGATTTACAGGTAACTAGTTGTTTATGGATTACGTATAGCGGCTGTTTATCTGCAATTGCTTCCTTGTATTTATTACTAATCTGATTTTATCCACTTTGGAAATGTTGCAGACCTTCGAGTTAGTTTATTGGTTGGTGGTGATAGTATGGAAACTCAGTTTGAAGAATTGTCGCAGAGTCCTGATATCATTATTGCAACTCCCGGTAGGCTGATGCATCATCTGGAAGAGGTGGACGATTTGTCATTGCGGTCAGTTGAGTATGTGGTATTTGATGAAGCTGACAGTCTATTTAGTATGGGTTTTGCTGAGCAATTGCATAGAATTCTTATGCAGCTGGGTGACAATAGGCAAACTTTGCTCTTTAGTGCAACATTACCAAGTGCTCTTGCCGAGTTTGCTAAAGCTGGTCTACGGGACCCTCAACTTGTGCGTCTTGATTTGGAGACTAAAATTAGTCCCGATTTGAAACTTACGTTTTTCACCTTAAGGCATGAAGAAAAATTAGCTGCTTTGTTGTATTTGATTAGGGAACATATAAAATCCGATGAGCAATCATTGATATTTGTATCTACAAAACATCATGTCCAGTTTCTTGACCATTTGATTAGAGCTGAGGGTATAGAGCCATCTGTTTGTTATGGTGATATGGATCAAGATGATCGCAAGATCAATGTCGCGCGATTTAGATCAAGGAAGACTATGCTTCTTATTGTGACCGATGTAGCAGCTAGAGGAATCGACATCCCACTGCTTGACAATGTTATAAACTGGGATTTCCCTCCTAAACCAAAACTATTTGTGCATAGAGTGGGTAGGGCTGCGAGGGCTGGTCGGACCGGTACTGCTTTTTCGTTCGTGACAGCTGAAGACATGGCTTATCTTCTTGATCTACATCTTTTTCTCTCAAGACCAATAAGGCCTGCACCAACTGAGGAAGAAGTTTTGCGAGATATGAAGGAGGTTATGTCGGAAATGGAACTGGCAATGGCCAATGGAGAAACTGTTTATGGTCGTTTCCCTCAAACAGCTATTGATCTTGTCGCAGACAGAGTTCGTGAAATACTTGATTCCTCCACGGAATTGGATTGCTTGGTGAGACCTTGTGAAAGAGCATTCCGTTTGTATACCAAAACAAAAGAGAAGCCTTCCAGGGAGTCCATGAAAAGAGCTAAAAATATGCCTCGTGAGGGTTTGCATCCAATGTTTATAAAAGCCCTTGGTGGCAATGAATTGTCGGCACTGGCATTTTCGGAAGGGTTAAAAGCATACAGGTAATTCTTTTACAACTTAGATGCATACTTTTGTTTCTGTACCATCTCTAGACATCAATATATTACTACCTATTAACTCATGGCTATGTAATATTAGAGCAAAGCAAACCGTTTTGGAATCAGAAGGTCATGCAGCCAAAGCAAAGCATCTCCAGGTAATACCTCCTTCAATCACTTCTTATAACTATGCTCTTCTTTGTACTCTCGTATTCATTTTTAATATTTGGTGTTGCAGCTGGCATGTCTTGATTAGGCTTAAACACTCTTTGTTACTGTTTATTCACTTTGTGTTGACACATACTATTTTCAGGGGCCTTCTAGCCAATGGGTGGATGTTATGAAGAGGAAAAGAGCTATTCATGAGAAAATCATTGATAAAGTTAACCATCAGCATTCCATCAATCACGCTGCAAAGGTGAAGTCATGAATGTTTGGAATTCTTCATCAAAACGTTGCTTTCAGTGAACATTGACATGTTCTTGCATTTCACTATTGAGATGTGCATCTTTTCGTTTTTATTGTTTAGGGCCATTTCTACATATGTAGAGACATTAAGATCATAACTTGATGCTGGATCTTGAATTTAGAATGACATAGCTTATCTCCAACAGTCTTGAATTCCCACGACTGCTAATAGATTTAATTAAGACACCAATCTTTAGTTTGATAGCGTATTTTAGGTGGAGCCGCTAAACTTTTGGTGGACCTAATGCACATTTGCCTATTGTTGTTTTAATTAAATTACCAAGTGTAGTTTCTCTTGGAAAAAAAGTAAAGCTCATTATCTCTCAGCTCTTTCAGAATAAGGTAGTTTTACACATGTCTCGGCCTCTCGAGCACAGTTATATCTTGGCATCCTATTCTGATATGTGTCATAGGGAAGCAACAACCTTCTCTCTCTAGTGAATAATACTTATGTTGGTTGTCAGGGAAAGTCACTTAACCTCAGGAAAAATGAACCAACTAGGTGGGTGTTGAATCAGATGCATCTAGAACAAAGATTTAATCATCCACCCTAAATCCTACCCATTGACCTAAAATTCAAGGGTTTTCTAAATTGGATTAAGTGTGTGCCTACCAGGTCTCTTCTTATAATAATATGGCTCAGTAGCACTGTCATATCTGCATAGCATTCTAGTTTTGATTCTTCTACCTGACACTTGCAATTGTCTTATGCTTGCAGGAAGTTGAATCTATAGACAATACATCAAAAGGCACGGGAAAGAAAGGTTTGTGATTCAGCTAAAGCCTAATTCAATATGCTACTTTAGTATGATGCATCGTGTAGTATCAGATAGTTATGCTTAGTATTCATGTTACATTCATTATTCAACTTTTAGTGCTTAACAAGGGTTGATCGGGATTTACTTCGACTTTCATAGTATTGAATAAAAATATGGATCATTATTCTGAAGCTTAAAGGTAGTTTTAATATTTTAAAAGTAACCATCTTTGGTTGTCTCCTAAACAAATGTAGAATTTTGCTTTACTTCTTTTTGGAATGAAATGGAAATTCTAGTAAGGCTTAATGACGAGAGAGCTAACTTGTTCTTCACATCTCTTTGTGTGTGTATAATTTTACATGAGTGTACATATCTGATATGCGATTTCTGGCAGTTTCTGGTAGTAAAAGGAAGGCACATGGCTTCAAGGATGAAGAGTTTTTCATAAGTTCGGTGCCAACAAATCAAGTAAGTTGTGTCATTCGCTCAAGCTGTAATACATATTAGTTTGGCAACACCTTTAGGATGCCAAGCTACATGTTAAATGTAGATGTAGCTTCAAAATTCAAACATTGGTATCTTTATCAGTTTTATCTCTCTTGGCCCCTGTTTGTTCTATTGAGTATAATCAACAATCATAGGTTATTAATATCTATATCTCGTGTCATTTGTTTCAGCATTTTGAGGCAGGCCTCTCAGTCAGAGGTAACCAAGGCTTTGCTTCCAACAGGTATGATAAGATCAATAGATGGTGATCATTTTCGTGTGGGTAATTAACATGCTGAGAATGGTTACAACTGACAGAGCACTAGATAGATTGCATGAGTGGTTGGTTCCACTTCAATGTTATAGAGACTTATCTTCGTTATGGAAGTGCTTAATTTTTTTTCCCTCATGTTGCACTGCAATTTAACAAATGCACATATTTCATAGAAAAGCTTGCGACATTGAAGTTCAGTTCGGTCATGACGAATCACACTTATTTGAATCTTTGTGGTCCTTTGTATCTTCTTGGTAGTTCATTATAACATGAAAAACGTTGTAATTACGGGGGAAACTACGACTGCATAGGTTTCATATAAGTTAGCAATTGTGACATAAGCTTTTTAGTTTAACCACTGATATGTACCTGTATTGCTTGATGAATAGGTTGGAGTCTGCTGTTCTCGACCTAGCTGCAGATGATAGTGGGGGGTTACAAAAACAGAAGTCTACTTATCACTGGGATAAGGTTTGAACTATTCTTATTTTGTACTAGTAGTAAATTCTTTACTTATTTCTCAACTGCACCGGTTTTGTCTAATTGCAGAGGAGCAAAAAGTACGTGAAGTTAAACAATGGTGACCGGGTCTCAGCTAGTGGGAAGGTACATCGCTATTCTCTTGAGCATTGATTTTATGTATGACATGCACGTGTTAATTCAAAATCATGCAATGAATACAGATTATAACAGAGAGTGGTTCAAAAGCAAAGGCCAATAAAACTGGAATATATAAAAGATGGCAAGAAAAATCACACAGTAAGATATCATTCCAAGGATCAAACAATGATAGCAATGCCAAGCAATCTACAAGTCTCAATGGTATGCCAGCTGCCTTTAGAATCTTTTATAGATTTTTTCTTATTTTCGTTTCAAAAGAATTTTATTCCGCTACCTGTTAGTGTTAGACTATTCGAGATGTGGGGTAAAGGTTAAAATGGATAATATTTTTATAAGTTGAAACGGTTCCAGTTCAAGACAACCCAGAAAATTATTTGTCCGTTTTTTTTTAAAAAATGTCTCAAAACATTATATGATTTCATGGTGGGTGCTAAGGAGGTTATGGTATCAGTATTGAATCTAAACAAGGGATATGCTTAAACATGTGTTTTCACTGTTACATTCATGCTTTCATCTATGTGATAGCATGCTGTATGAAACTATGAACGAATATTGATATTTGTGGGTTTTGGCAGCAGCAGGGGGTGGAATGCATAATAAGAGAGGGTTTAGAGGCGGGAACAAGAATCGTGTGGTTCATAATGCTCACATCCCTTCAGAAGTCAAAAATCTTGAGCAAGTTCGGAAAGAAAGGCAGACGAAAGCAACTAAAGCGGCTTTGATGAAGAATAACTCCAAGAAAGGGAAAAAGGGCAAGTTTGGGAAGAATGGTGGTGGTAATAAAAGGGGAAAGGGAAGGAAATAGGTTTTGATGGGTGTGTGCTATAGTTTTTTTACTGTAATCTTTTAGCCATGTCATTTGAGCTGCTTTCTCCTCTAGGGGAGATTTTTTGGTAGTTTAGAAGGTTGGAAGTTGTTATTTATCTTGAGTTAGGAACTGTGGACCATAAAGTTAAAACTATAACAAGAAAATTCAAGAATCATTATAGTCCAAAAAACAAAATTATTAATGAAAGGATGGTAATTGTGCAAATGTTGCTTATAACTTATAAGTATCAAAGATATATTATTTTTCTTCTGTATTATTTAGCATTTACTTAACAATTTGAGATTTACTAAAGAGACTAATGAAGAAATTAAACATTCTTCATTTTGTTCACAAAGATTCATGACAATTAAAAGATCATGATTCGATCTATCAAACACATATACTCGTGCTATCTTGCACAATCTTTTTAAATTTCACTTTCCCTCAATCATCAATCTCACCCTCGATGCAAAATATGCTCTCTTCCACCTTTTCAATTTCAAGATTCGACTAGTCGAAAATCATTTACCGATTAATAAAAACTGCCTCTGGTAACTACCGCGAACCCAGAATCGTCGTAGCCAGCACCAAAAACCACAACAAGGCCATATGAATAATTTACTAGATGATTGTTTTTAAATTTACAATTCATATTGAACAAGTTTTTTTCTTAGAATTGGCTCATCACATTGAAAATTGTATATGCATAAATCATAACGCTATCTAAAGCATGTTATACAAAAGATTCTGATTGCAAATGCGTCGCACTATGGGCATGTTCGGCGCGAGAGATTATGAAAGATTATGAAAGCTTGCAATTATTTTTTTGAAAAATAAGCTTTGGTCAAAAAATAATATTTGTTTGGCAAACTAAGATTGTGAATTATTTTAGAAAAATAAGTTTCCAAAAAATAAGTTCTCAAAACCGGTTCTTAAAAGGTTATGGAGATTATTTTTCACAATTTAACCGATTTTATTTTTTTTCAGCAACAACACCAGCACCACTACAAAAAAAAAAAANACACTTGTGTAAGTTCGTTACTATTATATGTCACTAACTCATTGACAAAAACCTTTAAATACATCAACACTTTCTCATTTCATAAAGATCCACCGGGGGTGTTTCTTTTTCTTGTTAGCTAAGAGAATGAGTCCACAAACTTAGTTAATATTATTTATTTTCTAAGTGAGACTTATTATTTCCCTTAGTTAGTCTATATGGCTCATAGAGGTGTGGACCTCACCCAATCTCTTAGCTAAAACAAAAAAAAAAGAAAAAAAAATAAATACAACCATACAAAAAAAAAAAAAAGAAAAAATCCAAGACATCCAAAAGCCCAAAACCCAAAATCTAGTAGTAGTAAAAACATGACATGTTCACTCCAACCATAAACCCCATCCTTAAACAAAATCACTGTCTATTCCACTGCCACTGGGTTTTGCTCTATCTATCTGCTCAAAAAGAACAAGAACAAATATTTTTTTAGCCACCACAATAGGTGAGATTATATACTTTATATTTCCATATTTCTTATGATAATAGTATATACTTAATCTTCTTACTAGGTGTTGGGTTATTTAACCAAAATGGGTATCATTAGTATGTTAAATTCACCCCAAATCTTATTCAATCCCACTAGCAAACATTTATACTTCAAACCCAACTCATTTTTAGTTAATTTCCCTAGTAATAAAACTATCCTTAGCAAAAAGACTATATGCAATGTCCATATAAACAAGGATTTTCGTGTTATAAAAGTCGTGGAAGACGACGAAAATGACGAGGTTGGACAGGAGCAAGAGGTTTTGTCTTTAGAGTCGGGTTCGGATTGGGAGGATGAGTTTTTAGGAGAAAGGGTTAGTGTGAATAGTAGTAGTAAGAAGAAGCAAAAAGAGAAATCGGACTTGCTTGAAGAGACTGACTCGACGGATTGGTGTGTTAGAGCTAGGAAGTCTGCGCTTAGGTCGATTCAAACTAGGGGGTTGAGTAGTGCGATGGAAAGTATCGTTAGTGTGAATCGTAAGAAGAAGAAGAAAAATAAGAGTAAGAAGAAAATGGTTGTTAAGGAGAAGGAAAAAGGAAAAGGGGGAGCTTTGGATTTTGATTCTGAAGGGGAGGACGTTGAGCTTAGTATTGAGAACTTGATGGATTATGTTGGTGATGACGAGGAGAAGCTTAAAGCGAGTGTTGGGATGTTGGCGGGTGGGATGTTTCAAGAAAGGAAGGAGAAAACGAGGCAGACTTTTGTTGAGAAGCTATCGCAGTTTTCGTCGTCTGAGGGGGGTGTGTCTGACCGTAGGAAAGAGGTTAGTTTGAATAGGGAGATTGTTGAAGCGCAAACGGCTGATCAAGTATTGGAGGTTGTGTCTGATATGATTATGGCTGTAGGGAAAGGTTTGAGTCCTTCGCCTTTGTCGCCGTTAAACCTTGCCACTGCAATCCATCGTATTGCTAAGAATATGGAGAAAGTTTCGATGATGAAAACTCATAGGCTTGCATTTGCACGACGTAGGGAGATGTGCATGCTTGTGGGTATGGCTATGATGTCCCTTCCAGAATGCTCTGCGCAAGGTGTGTCGAATATTGCGTGGGCTTTGTCCAAGATTGGTGGTGAGCTTCTTTATTTGTCTGAGATGGATAGAGTGGCGGAGGTTGGGTTGACCAAGGTTAGCGATTTCAATTCACAAAACGTTGCTAATATTGCTGGTGCTTTTGCTACTATGCAGCATGCTGCTCCGGAGCTCTTTCCAGAGTTATCAAAACGAGCTTCGGATATTGCTCATACTTTCCATGCACAAGAGCTTGCTCAGCTGTTGTGGGCCTTTGCATCGCTCTATGAGCCTTCTGCAGACTCGTTACTTGCATCTCTTGATCATGTTTACAAGGATTCCCATCAGTATAGATACACCGACAATAACAACAGCTTGGACAAGCAAACATTAAATCTCAACAACGAATCAGTTGAAGGTGGCGTTCCTATACTTGATTTCAACAGAGATCAGCTCGGAAACATAGCCTGGTCTTGTGCTGTTCTCGGGCAGATAGACCGACCCTTCTTTTCCCATATTTGGAAAACACTTGGTAGTTTTGAGGAGCAACAGATTTCAGAGCAGTATAGGGAGGATATAATGTTTGCTACCCAGGTTCAGCTTGTCAACCAGTGTCTAAAGCTCGAATACCCCCATCTGTCCTTGTCTCTAACCACTGATATTGAGGATAAAATTATTCGTGCTGGAAAAACGACACGTTTTAACCAGAAGATCACTTCTGCGTTCCAAAAAGAAGTCAGCCGTCTTCTTGTTGGCACTGGTCTTGATTGGACAAAAGAATACGTCGTGGATGGCTATACCTTGGATGCTGTGTTGGTTGATCAAAAAGTCGCATTGGAGATTGATGGGCCAACCCATTTCTCAAGAAATTTAGGTGAGTGGCATAACATCCTTTTCCGGTAATTAACTTTCTGTTGTTTATTTATGACCCATGAGTTGATTTTTTTTCTTCTGCGCAGGGAACTCTTTGGGACATACAGTGCTAAAGCGTCGCTACCTTGAAGCTGCTGGTTGGAAGCTTGTATCAGTATCTCACCAAAAAGTGAGTTACCCTTTCATATATTCTCTCAGTTTTTCCCCTCGAGCTAAATCAAATTTAAGTTTATTATATTTTATGTTTTGCAGTGGGAAGAACTTACAGGGAGTCATGAACAACTCGACTACCTGAGAGAAATTATTGAAGGCCACACCATTAACGAAGTTGCAATAGCGTAGTATTCAAGCATAAATCAAAACATGAGTTAAACAGTTGATGAAAAAACAGGTCTTGTGTACAAATCACGACTGTAATATTTTCATCCATATAACCAGAGAACTAGTTTGTATACATTACACACAAGGTTGACCTTTGTTGGGTCTGGTAGCCTTTTGATTATATGTGAAAATACTCTTTTAGAATTTACCAAAGTGTGTCTAGAATTATATTCATTATGGTTGGCCAATGGTTCAGAACTAACAAGAGCAAAGTTCAAATGGCATGAAACAGATTCATGGTATCTTTTTGTTTTAAACACATTTAATGAGAAAGCTTAAAGTTTCTGGTATGTTTCTTAAATGTGCTGAGGTTCACAATGCCATATCTAAGGTTTGATCCGTTGGTTAATGTTGTTTGCGTTTTCTTGGTTTTCATTCTGTGTTGTTGACAAATGAGCTGCTTTGCTGTATCCGATAAGGGAACATATCAGGTCTGATCAGCAATCATTGATATTTGTATCTACAAAACATCATGTTCAGTTCCTTTGATCATCTGATTATAGAGGCGGGTAAGAGCCTTCTGTTTGTCATGGTCATACAGATCAGGGTGACCGCAAGATCAGTGTCTCACTGTTTAGATAAAGGAAAGCGACGAGTCTGACAGATGTGGCAGCAGAGGGGAGCTAACATCCCACTGCATGACAATTATATAAATTGGGATTTCCCTCCTAGACCAAAAGTACTTGGGCATAGGGTGGGTAGGGTTGCGAGGGCTGGTACTGCTGCTGTGCTGCATAGTTGTTTGTGACAGCTGAAGACATGGCTTATCTTCTTGACCTATGTCTTTCTCTCTCCAAAGGGAACTAGATATTTTAAAAGAGATTATTTTTATAACAAAAAAACCAACGGTTCTCACAAAAAGCTCTTACCAAACAGGCCTATATCAACAAAAAAGATATTTCTCAAGTTAAGAATTTCTGATTTGACCCTCATTCTATGGTAGATAATCTTGCGGGTGAAATTGGTTAAGAGAAAGATGATTTGAGGACCAAAAGTAGCTAAAAGCAAAAGCTGAAGGGAAAATGTTAAGTTACATAATAATCAGAAATCGGGAAAATTCTGTTAACACCGTCGCATTTCAATTTTCAACCGTCCACAAACCGTCGCGATCTCCGCACCGTTATCTCAAAAGGTACATAAAGCAGCCCTACTACACATGATTAATGCTGATTATTCACCACTAAGTATCTACTTTTTTTTCATTAGTGGCATGTTTTAATTTAAAATCTCTAATTTTGAATTTGTGAAATTAATCTCAGTTTTTGTAAGACAAATATAACTTACGGGAGGTGATTTGCACACTCTTCAAATCGATTGGCACACTCCAAATAAGAGTGTGTTGACATTTATACCTTCACAGAATGAAAATGTGTAAATTAATATGAGGGTATAATTGTCAACACACTCTTATTTGGAGTGTGCCAATCAATTAAATGAGTGTGCAAATCATCTCCCAGTTCCATAGGGGTGCTTTTTTTCTGGTATGCTTTTGTTTAAAACTTTAATACGTGTGGAAAATTTGCTTATTTTGTAACAAAATGCTCCAAAAAAGTTGAAAGCTTTTACTAAAATCCATTTGTACAAGGTTTAGACATGTGAAATTTGCTGATACAATTAATTTTTTTGAAGTTAATCTCAGTTTTTGTAAGCATTATTAATAATTTGTTGAAAGATTTAAATATCATCCATTTGTAGAAGGTTTTAGGTCAACGTGTGTTTGGATTAGCTTATTTGGTATTACTGTGTTTGAATTTGGAAAAACTCATGAGCTCACTTTTCCGGACTTATGAGCTTATCAAGGTGAGTTTATGGACTTAAATAAGCCATGAGCTCACGTTGATAAGGTCATAAGCCAACCAAATTAAGCTCAAGAGCTTTGCCAAATTCAAATAAGCCTGTAATTTCAATAAATAAGCTAATCCAAACACCCTCTTAGCATGTCGGTAAAAAAAAAACCAAACACTCAAGTAACAACACAAAATGTAATCCCAGTACAACTTACTATATATACTACAAAAACATACTTTTTGGGTAAATTAGGTTATACTTAATTTTTAGATTTCCCTTTGGTTTTCTATATAATCTATCAACTAGTTTCATTTTTACGCATGTTTTCTTTATATAATTTGTTTTACAAACTTCACTCATTCCTCCCTTTTAATTTGTTTACAAGAGCATTTCGAATAAGATGTTAAAGTTTGGTAGCAAGAGCCTTCAAATAGTGGTAATTTTGTTTGAAACTTTGAATTGCCTTTTTTTTTAGTAGTCTATAAGGGGTGGTTTGGCTAAAAGCTTATTCGATGAGCCTATGGTTAAGTGTACCTAAACATTAGTATATGGCGAAATGGTTGTTATCAGCTATTTCATTCCGCCCTCAGGTTTTTTGGCGACCCATGTTACTTAATGGTTATNTATTCAAATTGATTAACACACTCCAAATAAGAGTGTGTTGACATTTATACATTCACAGAATGAAAATGTGTAAATTAATATGAGGGTATAATTGTCAACACACTCTTATTTGGAGTGTGCCAATCAATTAAATGAGTGTGCAAATCATCTTCCAGTTCCATAGGGGTGCTTTTTTTCTGGTATGCTTTTGTTTAAAACTTTAATACGTGTGGAAAATTTGCTTATTTTGTAACAAAATGCTCCAAAAAAGTTGAAAGCTTTTACTAAAATCCATTTGTACACGGTTTAGACATGTGAAATTTGCTGATACAATTAATTTTTTTGAAGTTTTTGTAAGCATTAATAATAATTTGTTGAAAGATTTAAATATCATCCATTTGTAGAAGGTTTTCGTGTGTTTGGATTAGCTTATTTGGTATTACTGTGTTTGAATTTGGAAAAACTCATGAGCTCACTTTTCCGGACTTATGAGCTTATCAAGGTGAGTTTATGGACTTAAATAAGCCATGAGCTCACGTTGATAAGGTCATAAGCCAACCAAATTGAGCTCAAGAGCTTTGCCAAATTCAAATAAGCCTGTAATTTCAATAAATAAGCTAATCCAAACACTCTCTTAACATGTCGGTAAAAAAAAACCAAACACTCAAGTAACAACACAAAATGTAAAGAGCATTTCGAATAAGATGTTAAAGTTTGGTAGAAAGAGCCTTCAAATAATGGTAATTTTGTTTGAAACTTTGAATTGCCTTTTTTTTTAGTAGTCTATAAGGGGTGGTTTGGCTAAAAGCTTATTCGAGGAGCCTATGGTTAAGTGTACCTAAACATTAGTATATGGCGAAATGGTTGTTATCAGCTATATCATTCCGCCTTCAGGTTTTTTGGCGACCCATGTTACTTAATGGTTATTGCTCTTGATTGCTAAATATGTTCTGTTTTGGTGTTTAGACGTGTCTTTTTTAAAGTGGTTGTTGGGTTTGTTATATGCTGGTTTGAGTGTTAGTTGTAATGCCAATAAGGGATAGTTGCAATGGCTGTTATTAGGTTATTGTTGCAGTCTTCCTGGCTCTTTGAAGGGTGTATCCGGTTCTTGTGTTTGACTTGTTCTGGTTTGGTTATCTTCTGCTGTTTGAGGTTATATGTTTCCAGTTTTAGTAGGGATAGTTATCTTGTGTTTTACACTAGTAGTTAATTAGGTTTGTTATTTGGTTTCGGGTTGTTGGTAGCTGTCACATATTGCCATTTGGTGGTGGCTGGGAATGGGATCGTGTTTATAAGACTAGAGATAGAAAAAGGAGCATATTTTGGCAGTTAACCTTATATATATATATATATATATATATATATATATATATATATATATATATATATATATATATATATATATATATATATATATATATTCTTA